>CAIGQQ010032164.1:4709306-4719883 GCA_903798035.1 Danio albolineatus
ATATATATATATATATATATATATATTCATCCTCACGTTCATCTGCGAACCGGTCACTTTCTTTTCACTTTCGGGGTGATCACCGTTCGCCTAGAGCACTAGTTCAGCTTGCTCTGGCCCTGCGTGTGTTTAATGAGCAAAGGAATATGAATAAAGGATAATATGGATCCATGTAAATGTACTCAGTGAAAGTGCCAGATGATGTCGCAAGCTGTCAAAGACAGCCCATTCCTCTCTAAGTTGATTACAAGCACCCTCAAAGTTTGACGTGTTTCCCCCTACACGCAACTTTTGTAAAGCATCTGCTTCGCATTGCTGTATCAGAATCCTTGCTTGAGAAATACAGCCATACTTTAAGAACCGTAGTCCTGCGTGGTGATGATTTGAAGGGAGTGCGCTGTACTGCGCGCGCTCTCTCTCTCTGTCTCTGTGTGTGTGTGTGTGTGTGTGCGTGCATGCGTGCGTGTGTGTTGTCACCCGATAATGTCAACAGACTGGACTGTCTTAGCAACTGGCTAAATGTTAAGGAGGACTAAGCAAAACTGTTTCTACTTTATAATTAATGATCTCAACTCGCAAAACAACTTTACAATGAATACAATTGTTTGCATTCAATTCTTTATTTATTTATTTTTTCCAATTTCCATATTTACAATGCCTGTATTTTGAATTTTTTTGTAGGTCACTCAGAATCCAACATGGAAATAATTTTTGTTATTTTGTTTGCTTTGTTTGTTATTGGCATTGTTTGTTTTAAAACTCAAATGGGAAGGGAAGGCTTATGTTTACCAGTTCTTAGTTAAGACTGCTCTGTGGGAAATTCTAGTTAACTCATCAAGTAACTATATTTAAATACTCTGTGGTTTAATCAAATTTAGCGTGAACAGGTATCAAGATCTCACATGTTAGCTATTTAACTTAATTTTTGCACAATTAAGCTGCAAAAATGCAATATCTAGATTATTCAAACAAATGTGGGAAATATTAAGAAAAAAATAACCACAGAGGAAATTATTTGTTTAGCGTATTTATTAATATTAAACATAATTAATCATGTATTTATATATTTACTTTGTTTGCTTAGCATATATCTATTTATTTACTTAACAATTTACTTTGAAACACTATTTGGTTCATTTATAATTTCAGTGTTATTTAGTAAGTGTAAAACAAATCTTCTGAAGTATCAAGTGTGTGTGTTCTCAATATCAGGGTTATTATAATTTCTGAAGCACCAAAAAAACATGAAAACATATTCTGTTGGAATGTGGGAGTTTGAATACCATTAGACAAAACTTTTGTAAGGAGAGTAGTTTGATGGACAATTTAAAAAAGGTACCACCAGGAAGAATCTTAAATTATTTATCAAAAATTTTACGGAAAAAATCATATTTAACTTTGAATATATTTTTGTGTGAATTTTATTTATTTCTATTCTATATATTTGTCTAACTTTTTATTGTAATACAAATTTGTTTTTATCATGTAATATTTTTATGTATATCCATTTTGCTATGAAATAGCCATAAGTTGCTGATGTGGCAATAAGTAAATAAATAAATAAATAAATAATCATTTCTGAGGGTCAGTGAAGTACAGAGTCGGATTCTTTATCTGGTATAATATGAAAATGGCATTCTGGTTTTGCCTTTTACAGAATGGGACGTGCTTCCAGCAAAGCTATGCGTGAGCCTGTATGTACATATGCAAACTGAAAAGCTGCATAGTGTCACTTGACAGTTCTATGCAAAAGAAGAACCAGTGAAAGATCATGTTAACAGGATGAAAAGAGTGTGTGAGGGAGAGAGTCTAGGAATGTACTAAAAAGAGATGGAGATTTATGAAATGCAAGATGCCCTTTAAATAGTGTATTTGTGTGGAAGAACATTTTCACCACACAAAAATCAAAATGATGAAAGCTATAATTATGGAAGTCATAATTATAACATAAAAACTGAAAATAACAAGCTTTGTCCAAGATTGATACGTCACGGGGTGACCTATTAACTGAAAATATTGCATAACTTGCATAACTTTTTGCAGTTTGAATGTATTTTAAGTTGAATTCTCTTTTTTTTAAATGTTAGAGTGTGATGTCATAGAACTATTGCTGAAGTGTCCAGTTAAATAAAAAAAAATCAAGGTGATCACAGCTTTTCGTAAATTATTTTAATTTCATAATTCAGTTTTTTAAATCATAATTATTAACATTTATTTTGATCTCATTTTTATTTTATTTCAATTAGATACTTAGAATTTAGTGTCTCAAAATCTTATTTCTTTTTCTAAAATATGGCCTATAAATTTGATGACATTTTATCTCAGAATTATTACTTAGTATCTCAGAATGTTGACATTTATTGCCTTACGATGTATAAAAGTTCCATACATGTTCCATGTATATGTTTCAAATTTGACATTTGTCTCATAATTATGATCCAGTATCTCAAACTGCTGTGTTTCTAGCACACAGTAATTACCACAATATCTCAACCTTTTATTATGACTTATAAGCTCAATATCTCTATCTTTTTTCTAATAAAATTGGGCTTAGTATCTCATAAATTTGATATTTGTCTCATAATTATGTTCCAGTGTCTCAAAATGCTGTATTTTAAATACACAATAATTACTGCAATATCTCAACCTTTTATTATGATTTGGAATCTCAATATTTCTACTTTTTTTCTCCAAAAATATGGCTTAGTATCTCTCTTATGTTACATTTTATCTCATAATTATGATTCGGTATCTCAAAATGCTGTATTTTTAGCACACAATAATTGCATCAATATCTTAACCTTTTATTATGATTTGGAATCTTAATATCCCATATCTCAGTATCTCATAAATGCTACATTTTATCTCATAATTATAACTTTTTTGATGTTACATTTGTTGTTTACGAAAGCAGGTTATCTTGCCTTATGTGTCAGAAAAGAGCTACCACACATTGATCTAATGAACAGGTGTCAAACTCAGTTCCTGGAGGGCCGCAGCTCTCCACAGTTTAGTTCTAACCCTAATTAAACACACCTGATCAAACTAATTGAGTCCTTCAGGCTTGTCTGTAGCCTACAGGTAAGTGTGTTGAAGCGGGGTTAAACTAAACTGTGCAGGTTTGCGTCCCTCATGAAACTGAGTTTGACACCCCTCATCTAAAGCATCATCCCACCCCAATCAACTTTAATCACAAATATTATATAATATTATACATTATTCATTAATTGTAATATTATCCACACCCAAAATTATGCATAAGCACATTTTTCTCACAATTGATCTTTCTTCTTGATGGCGGTTAGAGAAATACTCCCACCTAATTGTTCGTTCAACAATCATCCTGGCTTCCCAGTCCAGACCTGCCTAAGGATGACATCATCACTGAAAATAAAGCACCAGATAGTTCACTAATTGAGCCCTATACGTGTCTCCCTACACAGACGCCATAAACGGCTGAACAAGTGAGTTCAACAGGTCTTGTAAACATAACCTCGACATTTTTAACCTGCCAGAGTGTTGTGTGCTGAGCCCAGCTGTCAACAATCGCATGACAATGTCGTCTGAAGATGAAAACTTTAAAAAGAAAACAATCTGAACGTTTTGAACATATTGATCCGAACAAGACAAGACCTGGTGCTTTCTCGCACTGTGTTTCAAAAAGAGCGAGCCATTTAACTCAATCCACCGAGGCCAATGAAGTGAAATGAGATATTGCTCTGTTGTGCTTTATGCGAAAGCAGCGGGCTAGAATTGGATTTATGATGTATTTGGCTGCAGATGCATGTGAAGCATAATCACATTAGTAATCTCTCAGTCTTTCAGGTGTAACCGAATCCCCCACTGCTCTCTCATCACCTCTCATCGCTTGGCTCGGCCGAGAGAATATCGGCTCAGAGTGAGTTCGGATGGGCTTTTGTGCTGTTGTTGTTCGCCTTTGGATCCCCGAAAACCTCCCCGGAGCCCGTCTCTCATTACCAGCCCGTCTCCACGGCCCGGTGCTCAGACCGCTCTCCTTGTTTGAATAGGGTATCGCATCTAGATTAAAACGCCATTTCTGTAAGTGATACCCTGATTGATTTATCACTCAGACAATAACACCCGCAATAAAATACAAATTGAAAACTGACAAAAGGTGCACAGGAAAACAGCCCTTCCCTCAATGTTGGCTTTTATGATTAAACGACTTTTAGAATTTACCACTAAACCGCATAAACCCATATTCATATATTTTTAAACATATTTATTGAATATTTACAGTATGTAGCCTATTTTAGATTAAATTGTGCTCCTTTTATTAATTTAATCAATTTCCTTCGGCTTAGTCCCTTTATTTATTAGGGGTCACCACAGCGAAATGAACCGCCAACTTATCCAGCATATGTTTGACACAGCGGATTACGTACATACACTATGGCCAATTTAGTTTCTTCAATTTACCTATAGCATGTCTTTGGACTATGAAGGACCGGAGCACCTGGAGGAAACCCACACGAACACAGGGAGAACTTGCAAACTCAGTTCCTGGAGAGCAGCAGCTCTGCACAGTTTAGTTTTAACCCTAATAAAACACACCTGATCAAACTAATTGAGTCCTTCAGGCTTGTGTAAAGCCTACAGGTAAGTGTGTTGAAGCAGGGTTAAACTAAACTGTGCAGGTCTGCGTCCCTCATGAAACTGAGTTTGACACCCCTCGTCTAAAGCATCCTCCCACCCCAATCAACTTTCATAACAAATATTATATGTTAATATTATACATTGATCTATCACCTAATTTCCACCTCTATTTATGTCTTTGGACTATGAAGGACCGGAGCACATGGAGGAAACCCACACGAACAGGGAGAACTTGCAAACTCCACACAGAAATGCCAACTGGCCCAACTGGGTGTCGAATCAGCGAACTTCTCGCTGTGAGATGACCGTGCTAACCACTGTGCCGCCCTGCTCCGAGACAACAAAGGCTAAAAACTACTTTAACTCTTGAACATAGCCCAAAAATGTGTAGTGTCACATGTGTCTTAAATCCAGCGATACCATAAAACATTTGGTACTTTTATAATACAGGTATAGAAAAAGTTATGAGACCACTTGAAAAAAGTTTCTGTACTGGATTTATTGGGTATGGATTTTATTCTCTTTAGATCTGATAACTAAACTTTAGATCAACATATTGTTATTTAGCTCAGTTGTTTCTTTCAGAAATGATCATTTGGTCAGAATAATAAATGTTTTAATTTGCGGTTATCGAAAATCAGGTTTATTCATTCATTTTCTTTTTGGCTTAGTCCCTTTATTAATTCGGGGTCGCCACAGCGGAATGAACCGCCAACTTATCTGGCATTTGTTTTACGCAGCGGATGCCCTTCCAGCCACAACCCATCTCTGGGAAACACATCCATACATTCTCATTCACACACATACACTATGGACAACTTAGCTTACTCAATTCACCTGTACCGCATGTCTTTGGACTGTGGGGGAAACCGGAGCACCCGGAGGAAACCCATGCAACCACGGGGAGTACATGCAAACTCCACACAGAAATGCCAACTGGCCCAGCCGGGGATCGAACCAGCGACCTTCTTGCTGTCAGGCGAACGTGCTAACCACTAGGCCACCGTGGCGCCCTATAAATCAGGTTTAATTATCTAAAATAAATAATAATAATAATAGTCGTAATATCTATACATTAATTGATTTTCCCTAGACTTAGTCCCTTTTGTTCATCAGGGGTCGCCACAGCAGAATAAACCGCCAACTTATCCAGCATATGTTTTACACAGTGGATGCCCTTCCAGCTGCAACCCAGTTCTGGGAAACCTCAATAAGCTCACACATTCACACACACACTCTTACACTACAGCCAATTTAGTTTACCAAATTTACCTAAAGCACATGTCTGTGGACTGTGGGGGAAATGAGAGCACCCGGAGGAAACCCACGCCAACACAGGGAGAACATGCAAACTCCACACAGAAATGCCAACTGGCCCAGTCGGCACTCGAATCAGCGACCCTCTTGCTATGAGGCAACAGTGCTAACGACTGAGCCACCGTGTTGCCCATATGTAAAAATCAATACTGTATATGTCTACAAGCATGACACTTTTTTGTTATTTTAAGCAAAAAAAAGGCTCTAAAGGAAAACAAAACTATTTTAAAGTTGATCAGATGTTTACTGTATAAATAAAAAATAATGTTTCACTCAAACACATAACTGTGGACTATCAATCCAGAGGAAATGAGAATGAGAACGTGTTGATCATTAAATCTTTTTTCATCCTTCAAGTTTTTTTTGTAATTTGGAAAAAGTAACAGAGATAATCAGAGAGAACATTGTTCCTTTCTGCTTCTTTTTATGTGTGTGTGTGTGTGTGTGTGTGTGTATCATATTTTTTATTGGAGACATTTGCCAGCAAATGACTCAAATGAGGCATTATTTGTCAGTCAAAAGTGTTGTTATAACTAGTCCACTCATGACTTGTTTTTATGGGATTTTTCACGGCTGCTTGATACGATTAATCCTTAATTGCTCAGTAAACACTATTAACTTCTTTTCTACACTAATCCAGCCACAATGCTATGTGTTGGCAGGTATGAAATGTTTGTCCAGTTTTCAGCAGGTTGTCACCTGGCCTATAGCTTTAGACATCCTGGTTAAGTGAACAAATCAACGGCCTTATGTACAAGTGAAACAACTGGGAGGCAAGCATTATGTACACATGCCATGGGTATAAAGAACATTTATCTGCACGCAAATACCCTGCTGTTTTCTCTCTTTTTGTGCTGTAATTTGACCAAAAAAGTAGGTAGAGAGACTAATAAAGGGACTATTGGGTCTTATGATCTAAGATCAAGCTTTTTTTTCTATCATGTGAATAGCCTATGTGCTACAGGCAAATTGTAAGCTGAGAAACAAACACTGTCTCTTTCACACAGATAAACACATACAGTAAAACCCTGCACTTTTGAATCTCATAAAGGTTTTATAATAAATTTAATGATAAAAAATACATTTACAACCCAAAAAAAGTAAACCATCTGACCAAGGTAACAGCTTAACAGCTAAATTCACTCAAGTCAGCCTTTCATTAGGTTTCATGGCTTTTATTTCCTTGCTTTTTATCATTATTGTTACACGAAAAGCAAATGTTTCCTGCATGACACACAGTGCATGCGCAACGGCTTTTTCTGCATTATCCTGAATGTTATAAACATGTATTTCTTGTTTTCATAGAATGGATAAGAGACTTTCAGGAGTGTGATGTGTAAACGTCGAGTCATTTTGCCAATGAAGAGTCCTTTGTATAAAACAGTCTACAAGTTTTAATAGACTACCAAGAAGGTAAGTTTTGTCATACTGTTCACACAGTGAGTTTAAAAACCAATTTAATTCAATTAATCTTTATTGGTATAGCGCTTTTACAGTGTAGATTGTGTCTAAGCAGCTTTACATGCATTATAAAAAATGTAAACAGTGTCAGTCCAGTTTTCAGTGTTGAAGTTCAGTTTAGTTCAATTCAGCGTGGTTTAATATTCACTGCTGAGAGTCCAAACACTGAAGATCAATCCATCGATGCTCAGCCCTACAAGTCCCAAACCATGCAAGCCAGGCAGACAGCGGTGACGAACAAACTTCACCAATTGGCGAAAGTGAAGAATTAAAAAACCTCGAGAGAAACCAGGCTCAGTTGGGCACAACCATTTTTCCTATGGCCAGACGTCTTGTGCAGAGCTGCTGTCTAGGCGCCGGGGCTGGAGAACGCTGGACATCCATCACGGAGAAACCGCAGGTGGGTCACCGGCTGGTGAACATGCTGGCCCTTCGGGAACAATCTGTCACTGAGGTCTTACAGGGATCGGTCTCATGCTCTCCACTCCTCCATGACCACCACAGCAGCTGCTCAGGATACGGCCTAATCCAGGATTATGGAAACCTCGGGAGTAATAAAAAACAGACTAACATGCCAAGTTTTTTTGCACATACCAGACTTTTATTTTGAAATGCGCGCGCGACAACAGATCGCGTTGAAATTGACGTGGAAAGCGTCATGTTGCCGAGCAACATAGAGAGTCAGCTCACGGAGCTGTCATGTGAGAAAACATTGAAAAAGAAATTCAGTGAAGTAAGCCTCTCCCAGTTTTTGCGATCTGAGAGTGCGATCAAACCCATCGCATTCAGAACTATGTATTTGTATGAAAGTGGCTTCTCTTCCTTGGTGCAGCTTGACTCCAAGCAAAGGAACAGGTTGTACATAGAGCACGATCTTTGGGTAGCATTGTCTACCATCACTCCTGACTTTGAAACTCTTATCACATCAGTAAAGTACATCCTCAGTTATCTCATTATCTTCCCAAATCACTGTTAAGTGAAACAGATGTTTATAATTGCTGTCATATTTGATGTAAAAATGGTTATGATTATTTTAATCATTTTACAATTGGCTGGTTTGTTCTGTTCAACAGGATCAGTGTTCATGTTTTATTAACAGTTCAGTTGTTTATGGTAACAACCTTTCCTTACCCTGACCACTGTTTACAGTGTTTGTCGTTTTTACTTTGTAATAGTTCTATAATTTGATTGTTTGATTAATTTGATAATTTTTGTTGTCAGCAATAAAATATTGTTTATTTGTAAGTCTTGCTGATTTTCTCGTGATTTTTCTTTCACTACTTGTGTATGTTAACAAATAAATACAAATTAATTATAATTCCTAAAATTATATTACAGTTCCTAAAAATTTGGGTCGCGGCTTGATGACCATGTAAAAATGTGGGTCCTGTGGCCAAACCAGTTAAGATCCACTGCTTTAGAGGATTTGGTGTCCAAAGCATTTGTGTTTTCAATTGACACATACAATTTGTGATAAATGCAGTTTAGTTTCTTCAAGTTGCAGTTCCTCCAAAAATTGCATGCAAGAAGTGGTCTTAACAATTCTGGATGTGTCCTCACAAGTTAAGAGCACTATGGAAAAACTATAGGACATCCGCTGTGGGACAGCTATGAAGATTAATGCGGACGATCCTACAAATAGATCATTTCAAGGGGTCAATTGACTTAAGCCAACTGACCTCATTTGACGAGGTCAAGATCTGATCTATCATGACGTCCCGCTGAACAAACTCTTCTCCTTTTGCAAAGATCAGTGAATTGCAAAAATTCCACATGTCAAACACAGGCCGAAGGTTATGAAGTCAAACTGAAATTTAGTTCCTAGAGAATATAATTATATTTTGTCAAGCTTCTCTTTTGATCTATGTTCTTCTCTGTCCCCCTCAATTAAACTCAAATATACGTTGTCCCTACGTAACCTTACCACTTCTTTAGGCCAGATCCCACAAAACTGACCCTTTGAGACATCTTTCTTTCAATCCGGCATTATTCTCATTGTTTTAATCCCTACAACAATGAAACGAGGGGGACTGTTATTCTCTGCATTTGTTTTCTGGATGCCTTCATACAAATCAGCACATATGGTTTAAAATGCTGGTGATCTGCTTGGAAAGGGAAAAAAAACAAAGTCTTCCACTGCTTTAGTTTTTCTTTCACATTCTGTTTTATGTATGATCTGAAATAGTGACCCTCTTTGACTATCAAATTTTCCGTCAGCTTCTCTTACTGCAATATCCTGCTGTTAAATAGTTGGAGATATAACATTTAATATGACATTAGTATATGCTTATATTAATATCAAACTTTGTAATGATGTGAAGACCCTCTGGTTTGGTTAATGGTGTCACGTTCAGAAGGACGAGAGGAGTCAGACATACAAAAAGCATTGTTTATTAACTGACTTTAGAATGTCACAAGAAGAAGTCGTTAAATTGGACGAAGGTTAGGGTTAGGGATCCGTTCAGGATAGGTATATCTCAAAGTACTTGAAAGTCACTTCCCTGATAGGAGTTGCGATGAAGGTGATCCTTGTGGAGCACAGGAGGGTGTCCAAGATGAGGATGAAGGTAGGCGAGGTGGACCGTGTCCATATGTGATACCCGACGAAGGGCTAGTGGCAGAGTGGGGCTTTTATGGGTGAAGGCTAATAGGCTGGTGATGGTGCACGGCTGGAAACTGGTCTCGGTGATTGTGATTGATGAGCTGGTGATGAGTGACGAGATGAGTGACGAGCTGGGGATGTTACAAATGGCTTATAAAGCCTTTTTTTTTTACAATAGAAAAAACATAAAGCGGAGGATTGGAGGAATAATTATTGCTGTTACCTCTCTTTATTACTCTAATTATTAATAAGTACCCATCAAGTACCCATATACTGTGTGTGTGTGTGTGTGTGTGTGTGTGTGTATTTTTTCTTCTGGAAAAGGTTGTATTTGTTTTATCTCAGCTAGAAAAAAAAGTATCTTTAAATGTTTTACAACCATTTTACGGTCAATATTATTAGCCACCTTAAGCAATAATTGTTTTCGATTGTTTACAGAACAAACCATTCTTACACAGTGACTTGCATAATTACCCTAACTTGCCTAATTAACCTAGCAAAACCTTTTAATTGCACTTTAAGCTAAATACTGCCTTGGAAAATATGCATAGTAAAATATTGTCATCATGGCAAAGATAAA
>CAIGQQ010032164.1:4719893-4759319 GCA_903798035.1 Danio albolineatus
TCATGGCAAAGATAAAAGAAATCAGTTATTAGATATTAGTTATTAAAACTATTATGTTTAGAAATGTGTTGAAAAAAATCTTCATTCTGTTACAGGGAAATTTGGGAAAAATATGCAGTGGCCTAATAATTCTGAAGGGCTAATAATTCAACTGTACATTATAGCATAACTTGGTTGTTTAACCACAAAACCCAGAAACACTGTTGAAAATGACTAGTACGACAAATTCAAAAATGATTTTTTTCAACAAGAAGTAATGAAGGCTTGTTGAAGTGCAACTTTGTTCCCAATCAGTTCTCATAAGACAAATATAATGGCCTTTGGGGGTCTCTCAGACCCCAACAGAACATGAAAGAGCTTCATGCCGTGCAAATCCACTGTATTCATTAGCCAAAAATACAGTAATTATTGAAAACAATAACAAATAATCCTTTCACGTCCATCTGTCATCTGTGCGGTGGTTTTAGGGAATGGATGTTTTTCTCTGAGAGCTTGTAGGTATTCCCAGCACAGCACAGAAGTCAGGCCATGGGCTTCACAAGCCCTCCTGTGCAGTTGCTAAAGTCAGTGCTGGGACTTCACGAACACTGCTGCTTATTGTTGCATTCTGGGACATTGACCTGAGGCCCCTCCCATTCTCAATGGTTTATATGTGCGTGTTTTTGTGCATGAACATCATGTGAGTTCTCACAGATCGAAGCTGAAGGCAGGGGATACCAGCCCTTGAGTTTTAATGGAGGACTATACTGTAGCACTGTTTGAATGCAAGTGTGTGTGCGTGCGTGCGTGCATTTACTTTCCTTTAATGTTATTTTTGTGACATTTTTTCATCTTTATGTTAACTGTTCAGTGAGTGACTCTTCAGTTGGTGAATCATGTGATATAGTGGCGGTAAGGATGGCCTGAGTCAAACCAGGTCACATTTATTTGTGTAACCCTTTGAAGATTCATATTGCTTCAAAGCAGCTTCACATAAAATGTTAATCTCCATATCTTCACGTCTTAGAGTTGCATTCAGCAGATTAGAGGTGGGTTGTAATATATCTTGGAAGTGGATCAAAAAATTGTCCTCGAATTGGTGCTGTTCAATAGTTTAAATTTGTCCTTAATACTTTCAATAGTTTGTCCTTGAATTAGTGCTGTTCAATAGTTTAAGGACAACTTTGATAAATATTTTTGATGCACAACTAAAAGCAATATTATTAGCCTTCCTGTGAAATTTTGATTCCTATTAAAATAGAAAATGGAAGGAATATTTTTTCAACTTGATTTCAAATATGGTGGCACGGTGGCTCAGTGGTTTGCACTGTCACCTCACAGCAAGAAAGTCACTGGTTCGAGTCTCATCTGGGCCAGCTGGCATTTCTGTGGGGAGTTTGCATGTTCTCCTCTTGTTCATGTGGGTTTCTTCAGGTGGTTCGGTTTCCCCCAGAGTCCAAAGACACAGCTGAGGTGGGTAAACTAAATTGGCCGTAGTGTACTGTATAAGTTTATGTTTGAATGATTGTGTATGGGTGTTTCCCAGTACTGGGTTGTGGCTGCAAGGGCATCTGCTGCGTAAAACATGCCAGAATAATTGGCAGTTCATTCCGCTGTGGTGACCTCTGATAAAAAAGGGATTAAGCTGAAGGCAAATGAATGAATGAATGAATAAATTATTTTAAATATATTTTTAATAAAAAATTTAAGAGTTTTTTTTTTCCCCAGAAGAAAAATTAGTATTTTAGGAAATACTGTGAAATTGCCCTTGTTCTGTTAAGCATTTCTTGGGAAATATTTGAAAAATATAAAAAATTACAGGAGGGTTAATCATTTTGTCTTAATCTGTATATATACACACACATGCATGCACACATACAGTAGTCAAAATTTGAAGGGGATCAAAAAGGTTTTAAAATTGTCCCAAGGGAAGAATGGTTGTTGTTTTTACGCTTGCGGTCTTCAGTGTGCTGCCAAAAGAGCACTAATTGAATGAGCCATGGACTCTACAAGACCCCTGAAGCTGTCCTATGGTGTCTGGCACCAAGAGCAGATAATTCAAGTCCTGTTGATTGTAAGATGATGCCATCACAAATCAAGGAATTTGGATGTCAGGGAATACATTGAACTTAAGGTTCTTCAAATCATTCATGAACAATGTGTGCAATTTGGCAGTGTACTATACTGCTGAAAGAGGCCAAATTCACAAGGGAATTGAGATAATTGTGTACCATACTGTACTGTATCGGACCACTAAGTGGAAAGAAGCATATTTTACGCACCTTATCTCTAATATCATATACATTTTAATAACATTTAAATTGATTCTAAAACATGAATCCCAGAAACTTTTCTGGTCAAAATTGCTCACATTTACCACAGCCAGAACCAAATGACTTTGCATGCTAGACTTGTCACTGTTTAAACTGTTTAGCTTTAGAGGAGCACAATGGCCATCTCAAGCCAAGTGCTTCAGTACTTTGTATGCTCAGAGCAAAGCAGTAATGCTGCTGCAACAATTCTAACAGTTTGGCTCTAAGCTTTCCTCTGATCCTTCATATCCTCTTTTCTTTCATCCTTCTCCCAACAAACAAACGTCTTACCCTGAGATCTTCATCTGTCCAGCTTTCCCTGCAGATTTCATAGTGAAAGTGGGATGAGGAGGCAAACTTTAGTTTTTGAACTACTTTGGTATTTTACTGCTTTTAGGCCCTTTTAGACTTTGCAGCATAAATTTGAGGTCTTTCTTTTAGCTTTCTCTTTCTCTTCGTATTACAATTTCAAGTTTTTAGTCTGGCTTTAATGAAATTAATTGGTTTTGTTATCTGAAACTGACTTCACTAGCCAGATATGCACAATCTTTCATGGTTGCAAAAAGAATCTACGCCCTGCAAAACAATATTTCAGATGGTTTATGAAGTATAGTGCTTTTTGTGTTCTGTAATTAAATAAGGAGGAAATCTGATTATCTAATTCATTTTAGGTTTGGCCGGTTTGATGTCAAAACATTTGGCATAGACATAATATATTGAGGACTTTATATAATACTTGCACTTCTTGTAAGTCTTACACATCCCTGTCTGACTGGAGCCAGATAAAGAAATCAGCATGGTGTTGAGAGAATGTCATTTCTCATAAAGATCACCATGACAGTTTTACAACAGAGAAATTGTTTTCTGCACCCCCACACATATGGGAACTGACAGGAATGGCAATTGTGAAAATGGGAGAATTTAGTCTCATTGGAAAGGACGCACAATCAAAGGAAGTGAGAATTGTGAGAATTTTTTTTTGCACAGTTCTAGCGAGTTTTGCTAAATGCATGAATCATTGCGTGTCTTGAAAATTGTCAGGCTCATCAGGCACAATGTGGGAGAATTGCAGGCAACACAGTATTGTTCATTTAAGTCATCTTGTTTTTATGGACCGGTTAACTGTGTGTGGATAAGTGATTGAATCACAGCTCACATATAGTGGCTTTGCTCAAATTAATGATGATCTGATTAACAGTTTTCCCCCCTAATCCTCAATGAGAGGCATGGAACTGCTGTGACAGCATGGCTGGAACTGCAGATTTGAAGGAAAATCCATTTTCTTCTCTTTAATTTATTGCATAAACAAGAGCTTGGTCCATATGCTCCATGCTTTTCTGAAAGTGGAGTACTCTATTTGTCTGTTATGCATAAATCAAAGCTTTAAGTTTAATTGAACTGTGTATTTAAAACAAGATATTATTAGCTTTTTTTTTAATTGTCAAAAAAAGTGTAAAACCATTAGTAGACTGATTTGCTTGAAAAAAATTATTACAGGAAGTTTACAATGAGTAAGACTGATGCTGATTTTCAATGATTCAATATATTATGATCATAAACATGTACAATATTGATACTGTGGGCTCTTTAAAAATACAGTGAATAATTATTTATTGTTTCATTGTTCTTTTAATGTTAGTAAGAATATTAGATTGTATTTGCAGCCTTATTCCAAAAATAGATTAAATTCATTTATTTCCTCAAAATTCTACACACAATACACCATGATGACAATGTGGAAAAATATTTTTTGAAATTGTTGCAAATTTATTAAAAATAAAAAAAACTAAAAAAGTCACATGTACATAAGTATTCACAGCATTTGCTCAATACTTTGTTGATGCACCTTTGGCTGCAATTACAGCCTCAAGTCTTTTTGAATATGATGCCACAAGCTTGGCACACCTGCTTTTGGGAATTTTTGCACATTCCTCTTTGCAGTATCTGTCAGGATGGATGGGAAATGACGGTGTACAGCCATTTTCAGATCTCTCCAGAGATGTTCAATAGGATTTAGGTCTGGGCTCTGGCTGGGTCACTCAAGGACATTCACCGAGTTGTTGTGAAGCCACTCCACTGATATTTTGGTGGCGTGCTTTGGGTCATTGTCCTGCTGGAAGATGAACCGTCACCCCAGTCTAAGGTCAAGAGCACTCTGAAGCAGGTTATCATTCAGGATGTCTCTGTACATTGCTGCATTCATCTTTCCCTCTATCCTGACAAGTCTTCCAGTTCCTGCTGCTGAAAAACTTCCTCTCAGCATGATGCTGCCACTACCATGCTTCACTGTAGGGATGGTATTAGCCTGGTGATGAGCGGTGCCTGGTTTTCTCCAAACTTAATGCCTGGCATTCACTCCAAAGTGTTCAATTTTAGTCTCATCTGATCAGAGAACTTTGTTTCTTATGGTCTGAGAGTCCTTCAGATGCCTTTTGGCAAATTCCAGGTGTGCTGCTATGTGCCCTTTACTAAGGAGTGGCTTCCGTCTGGCCACTCTACCATACAGGCATGATTGGTGGATTTCTGCACAGATGGTTGTCCTTCGGTAAGGTTCTCCTCTCTCCATAGAATAACGATGGAGCTCAGTCAGAGTGACCATTGGGTAATTGATCACCTCCTTGACTAAGGCCCTTCTCCACTGATCACACAGCTTAGATGGCCAGCCAGCTCTAGGAAGTGTCCTGGTTGTTCCAAACATCTTCTACTTACAGATGATGGAGGCCACTGCGCTCATTGAAACTTTCAGAGCAAATTTTTCTGTAACCTTGCCAAGGTTTGTGCAAGGTGCATTCCCTTTAACAACCACAAATGCATTTTTAAAAGAATCTTATTAGCTAGTCTTGATTGTTCCCAGAAATCCTATGACTCTTTGATGCATCGAAATCACTTTGGTCGAAGCAATATGGCGAAATGACTTTGGTATTTTTCTACTTGTGGAAAATTATGAATAAGGAATAGTCTTCAGATAGTCTTTGTTACCCTCGTGCTTTGAAAAGCCTTGGACAGCCAGAACTCAATCACCAGTTTGTGGTTTATTCCTCCTTGGACTACTGGTAGTAAATTCTCACTTCTGCTGACTGGAAGCAACCCACAAGCCTTGCCTTAACAATTTGGCCCTTGTCAAAGTCACTTTGATCATTGTGATCTTAAATCCTGCTCATTTCTCTTATCCAGTTCATTAGGACAATCCTCTAAAGGATTGTTAGTCTGCATTATTTAGGGCAACCGGAGCCGGGAACACTTCCCAAAAGACATTATAATTTGAATGGCATCTGCACTCATGTTAGTCTGTTTTTTATTATTCCCGAGGTTTCCATAATCCTGGACCATGCCGTATCCTGAGCAGCTGCTGTGGTGGTCATGGAAGAGTGGAGAGCATGAGACAGATTCCTGTAGGACGATCCCTGTGACAGACGAGTCCTCGCATTGCTCCCGAAGGGCCAGCCTGTTGACCAGCCGGTGACCCACCTGTGGTCTCTCCATGATAGATGTCCAGCGTTCTCCAGCCCCGGCGCCATAGACTGCAGCTCTGCACAAGACGTCTGGCCATAGGAGAAATGGTCGTGCCCAACTGAGCCTGGTTTCTCTTGAGGTTTTTTAATTCTTCACTTTCGCCAATTGGTGAAGTTTTTTCCTCGCCGCTGTCTGCCTGGCTTGCATGGTTCGGACTTGTAGAGCTGCGCATCGATGGATTACTCTTCAGTGTTTGGACTCTCAGCAGTGATTATTAAACCATGCTGAAAATGAACTAAACTGAACTTCAACACTGAAAACTGGACTGACACTGTTTCAATTTTTTATAATGCATGTGAAGCTGCTTTGACACAATCTACATTGTAAAAGCACTATACAAATAAAGATGAATTGAATTGAATTAAATTTAATTAGCTATAAGAACTGATTGTTTGCTTATACAATCCGGTCAAACCTTAATACTGCCTTGCTAAGAGACATTTTGGTTCCTCAGTGTTCGGTATGGTTAAGGTTCTTCTAAATTTGTAACAAAAATTATACAAATGTTGCTGCTTTACAATTTTAAATTGAATCAAATTACCATTACAAATTATTTTATTTAACATTACATTTAATTGGCTTATGTTTTATTAAGTTGAGTCTCATTTAACTTAAATATTAGGGGAAACGTGGTCAATTTAGTCAGTAATTTCTTTTTTAAATGTTCATACTTTATTTTAAGTTGCAGTTCTCGCAGTATACTCCCAATTCTTTTAGATTAGATTAGAATTCAACTTTATTGTCATTACACATGTACAAGTACAAAGCAACAAAGTGCAATAGCAGCAAGTGCAGAATACAGGTATAAATTATAAGGTGCAGTTATAGAAAAACTATGGTGATATTTACAGATGGATGTACTATGAACGTTATATACAGGTTGCCTTAGTTATGAGCCCAGATTTACAATAAATGATTCTAACTAATGGTTATTAATAGTTTGTAATAGTTTGTATTGTAATACTCTGCTTATTAATAGTTTTCAAGTTGCTTGGTTTAGATATTGGGTAGGAATAGGGATATAGAATAAGATCATGCAGAATATACTTTATAAGGGCTAATATACAGCAATCGGAGCACCCGGTGGAAACGCACGCGAACACATTGAGAGCATCCAAGCTCCACACAGAAATGCCACCTAGTCCACCAGTGACCGTCTTCCTGTGAGGCAACAGTGTTAACCACTGAGCCACCGACATACAGTTTTGTTTAAGTATATTTAAATATGTACATGATAAGATATTTAAATATGTACATGGCATGCCAGCATCTTTCAAGAAAAAATCATGGCATTTGATGATTGTATAGATACATCCCAATGTACTATTTTGTTACATGGCAGTTTTAATATTTAATCTTTTGCTTTTGTGCTTTATGATTAACAAAATGTACCTAAAATCTCAAAATAATTTACTTACAGCAAATACACCCAATAAATATATTTTTATATAGGGGCGATGATAATTTCCTTTGGGACCCGGAACATGCATTGGCAGGCTGACACCAATATTAGTGTAACTAGTGGCGCAGTAGTCGGAACTACTTGCACTTGCACCTGTTTTCCAAATGTAAATTGTGTAAAATACAGTATGCAAATAAATATTATGTCTAAATGCACAGCATTCCTAAAAACGTAAGCAATCAAAGACCAAAATTAAATGATTAAACTAATTATTAGAGACAGACTTGTATCTTGACTGAGGGTATTTGGGAGACCATGTTTTTTTTTTTATTTATTTATTTTTTTTATTTCATTTAGTGAGACTACCACTTTCAAAAGTCCTGTAAAAATATTGTATGTATGCCCAAGTGAAGGGTGTGAGTAAATGTTTAACTGCAATGAAGTGGGAGGTTTGAAATGGAGCCGTTCCTATTTTGCATTTTATCTCCTATATGGACACACATATGTGTATGTGTGTGTATAAGTGGCACACATGGCAGCATCAGAAACGTAACCTCTTACAATATGTTCAAAAAAACATTTAAAAATCTGGTTTATAGAGCATCAGACGTGTCATGATTCCTATTACCATGAACCTACCCATCATGTACCCCTTGTGCCTGCCGTCTTACTGATTTGTTTAAATGTGTTTAAACTATTCTTATCTCCATTACATAATGTTGGTGTTTTTAGTTTAATTTGTACATATACATTATTTGTTAAGGTCTACTATGTCTATTTTAGTGCTTCTTAACTATGCTTGTTTGATTGTGTGATTTTTGCATTTTTTTAGGTTGACAATATTAACATCTGTCCAAACAAACAAACAAACAAACAAACACACAAATAAATAAATAAATAAATAATATATAAGTAAGAAAAAAATGAAGAGTACAAGTTAAAGTGAACATGAAGGAACAAGGTGAATAAATTTGTTCATTTATCTCCTCAGCTTAATGAATTGTTCCTGAGTATCGACATATCTTTTTTTCTGAGCATAAAACAAAGCTCCAGTTGAATCTGAAAAACACAAACCTAATGATGGTTTTTGAAGATCGAGCACTCGTTGTTCTGTCATCATGATATGATGCACGAGCATTTGTGAGAGACTGTCGTCAACACCCCTGCTGACATTCATTTAAATACAACCGTGGATGAGGATGGTAAATCGATGCACTGATGAGCTGGGAAGCTCTTAACCGATCGACCCCCAGCAGATCTTTTCACATTTATTCGCTCTTACTGTTGAAGACGACATATAATGGGATCATTCATCAAAGTTGGGCTTGTGATAAAACCACCACAGCATCAAATTCAGATCAGCTTGTTATTGCAGCTATTGAAACCGAGGTTCTGTAGACTTAAAAAATAGAAAAATACTTCTTTTCTTTTAGGCTACTAGAGTATGTGTGGCATTTAAAGATGATTAACTTACCACAGTTAACACATTACAACAAGGTTCAGTTCATTAAGATAGGTTAGTGAATACCTTCTGTCTCGCTACAATCCAACCCGCTCTTTAAGATCTCAAAACTCAGGGCTTCTGGTAGTACCCAGAATAGCAAAGTCAAGTAAAGGGGGTCGAGCCTTCTCATTTACGGCTCCTAAACTCTGGAATAGCCTTCCTGATAACAACCGAGGCTCAGACTCACTCTCACAGTTCAAAACTAGATTAAAGACCTATCTTTTTAGTAAAGCATGCACTCAATACATCACATAGCGGTATGATGCATGAATGTGCTCCACGCATCTCGTTTATATACACTATAAACAGCAGCTACGCTAATTATTCTCTTTGTTCTCTATTTCCACCTGGGGATACTCATCCTGAGGCCCCCAGAGACTATGCAGCGCTACGGATGCGATCCAAGACCCGTGACGAGACGATTCCAAGGTTCCATAATCCTGGACCACGCTGTATCCTGAGCAGCTGCTTGGTGCTTGGTGGAGTAGCAAGCAAGAGACTGATTCCTGTGACCCTCCAAGGACAGACGAGCCTCGAGTTCGAGACTGCATAGCCTAGACTGCAACTAGAGCTGCGCACCGATGGATTACTTTTCTGTGTTTGGACTCTAAGTAGTGAATATTAAACAACTCTGAACTGAACTAAACTGAACTCCAACACTAATAACTGGACTGACACTTTCAATTCACTATAACCTACTATGTGAAGCTGCTTTGACACAATCTACATTGTAAAAGCGCAATACAAATAAAGGTGAATTGAATTGAATATGTCGGGTATTATGAACTAACAAAACATTAACGTTTCTACACACATTAATATTATTATTATTATTATTATTATTATTATTATTATTATTATTATTATTATTATGTATAAGTTACATCAAACAAATGAACAAATTTATGCTGCAAATATGCTGTAAAAGATCACTATAGCTAATACATAAAAAAATGTTAAGGGGATAAACCGAGTGTCTATTAATATATAGTACACTAAAGTACATAACTAATATGTACTTTAATACATGAAAAATTAATTATTTGTTGCAATGTAACTATTTTATAAATACATATTTTTACATTGTACTTATGATTGATTAAATACCTGCAGGTAATTACATCTATAAATATTTTCTGTAATTACATTTGTAATTACACTGTTGACCATCCCATACACCTTAACCCACCCTTAAACCCATAACACCAAACCTCCACCCAAAGAGCACCAGACGTGTTCTGCAATACATTATGAACACAGTAAGTACATTGTATTTATTTTTTAATGCAAGTACATAGTAGTTAATGCCCCCTAATATAAAGTGGCACACATTAATCCTTTAAAATAAATCTGCTGTGTTTCTGTACAGTACACTGAAAAAAGAAATTCTGTTATTTTAAGGGTTTTTTGGTGCCAAAAAAAACCTGTAAAATAACTGCTGTTAAATTACAGACATTTACTGTAAAATAACTCCATAACTACAGTAACTACAGAAATGTACCGGAAATTTAAATTGCTAACACTATTTCGAAGGTCCATTTGAGTATTAGTAGACTGTCTACTTAATATCTGTTGATACTGACATTCAACAGACATTTAACTGACTATAAGAAACTTTGCGAGTACATGTCAACTTACACTAAATGACTAAATGACTGTAATTTAACAGCCGTTATTTTTTATTTTTTTCCAGCGACCTAGCTGCTGGAAAAAAGGTAAAATAACGGATTTGTTTTGTACAGTGTAGGTCATTACAGCTTTACGGTGGTTGTTTAAATTCCCAAGAAATGTGTACACATACACAGTAGATATCAACATTATAGTCAACCTACAATTTCCTAAATTCATGGTCACTGCTTAGTCATATGTTCTGATGGAGAACAGCAATGATTGTAGCAGAAAGAAAAATAACAAAAACAATTTCTGAATATTATAACAGTTAAAAATGAGAATGAAATGTAGCGGCCCTGACTTCAGCACATCACTGGTCTCTGACAGGCATTCGCACACACTCATCTCTCACAGGGCATCAGGAACTGCTTTACCCATTTTGCTTTGTTAGTTTTTTATTACATTTACGGAAATTACACAAGCGCAGTTCTGATACAAACAACAACAACAACAAAAATGTACTATGAAGTAGTGCTGCACGATAATGGGAAAAACAAACATTGCAATATTTTGTTTTTCTGCGATTTACAATGTGATATGAGTAACATTTTACAAGATACCTTTAGTAACTCTATTTGGAAAGAACTCATTTTACTTGACTGGGTTTTTGTAGGTGAGTGCATCTGCATGAAATATAAAAAAATTACTGTAAGATAAACTAATTAAAGCATGAATGAAAACAATAGAACAATAATCAAAAATAACACCAATAAACACCACTTTATTGTTTTCCATAGAGTTTACCAGTATCGAGGTACAGAAATTCAATAATCAAATGTTAAAACACTGCATGTTGTTTTTATTGAATAAATAAACACAATTATTTTTTGTTAAATGGCAAACTTTGTTTTTGTTTTTGTGCCCAAATGGTTTAAATTCACTTGAAATCTTAGTCTTAGTATTGTAAACATATTCAAATAAAAATCTCATCTCCCAGCACATGTTTTACGCAGCTGATGCCCTTCCAGCTGCAACCCATTACTGGGAAACATCCATACACACCCATTCACACACATACACTAGGGCCAATTTGGCTTACCCAATTCACCTACTGTATAGTGCATGTCTTTGGACTTGTGGGGGAATCCAGAGCACCCGGTGGAAATCCACGCCAACACGGGGAGAACATGCAAACTCCACACAGAAATGCCAACTGGCCCAGCTGAGCCTCAAACCAGTGACCTTCTTGGCGATTCTGCTACCAACTGCACCCCTGTGAGGCCCCAAATAAATATCTTTCACACTATTATATTAGGGTTAAAGTTTGCAATAAAATCATCTGCCCTGGACTGTAGTTGCAGGTTGATTATAATCCTGAGATCCTGCAATTATGTGACTACTGAGGATTTGCACATTGCGATATTGATGCTGAAATGATAGATTTGAGCAGCCCTACTGTGAGGGTGTAAACTTGTACATTAAATGTCAAATAATGTTTTCTGTAACAGCTCATAATAACACCTCTGGAATTTAAAGTGGCACCTCATTCCACTTGTGCTTTAGTGCTGTATTATATCACCAAACAGCCTTCTATTTTCACACTAGAAGGTTGTGAAGTCTGACCTCAACACAAGCGACCTAATTCAGGTACTTTATGGAATGCTACTGACTCTCTCCTTACTATAGGGTTTAGTGCATGTGAAACTACACTTCCTTTCTCTCACGGCAGGCTTGACATGTTAACTGCCCTCTTCGTGGACATGCTGACAGCTTTATAACGACTAAAATAAACACACAAGTGTATCGCCCAAGCTAGCAAATGATGTAAAATTGGAGGAAGTGCTCCAAACAAATTATGCTATGCATGAGCAGTCCTGGCTTGTGTCTCTGTTTTCGTGGGTTCCTGATACAAGATTATCATTTGAAATTCACCATATCACACATGTACTCTATAATAGTCCTACTATAGGCAGTTTGTGATAAGAGTAGTCACTAAAACAGTGAAATGCTAAATGCTTTTCATGCTGTGGATGTTCAACAAAATACCTATTCTTCTCAGATAACATATGATAAGCAAATTTGACAAAAACAAATTAATTATATATATATATATATTCATTCATTTTCTTGTCGGCTTAGTCCCTTTATTAATCCGGGGTCACCACAGCAGAATGAATCGCCAACTTATCCAGCATTTGTTTTACGCAGCAGATGCCCTTCCAGCCGCAACCCATCTCTGGGAAACATCCATACATTCTCATTTACACACATACACTATGAACAATTTAGCTTACCCAATTCACCTGTACCACATGTCTTTGGACTTGTGGGGGAAACCGGAGCACCCGGAGGAAACCCACACAACCACGGGGAGAACATGCAAACTCCACACAGAAAAGCCAACTGACCCAGCCGAGGCTCGAACCAGCAAACTTCTTGCTGTGAGGCGAACGTGCTACTCACTATCTGCGAACGTGCTACTCGTATCTTTGCCATGGTGGCAGTACATAATATTTTTCTACTTATTTTGCAAGATACTATTCAGCTTAAAGTGCAATTTAAAGGCTTGACCGTGTTAATTATGCTAACTAGGCAAAATAGGATAGCCAATTTATTGGATAAAAGTGGTTTATTTTACAGACAACCAAAAAAAAGGCATAATAATATTGAAACTAAAAGAAATGAGACTTTCTCCAGCAGAAATAATATAGCAAATACTGTGAACGTTTACTTGGTCTGTCATCACTAGGGACGTATTTGAAAAACAAAACAAAAAAAAGTCACATGAGTGCTTGTTGGCATTTTGACAAATAATTATAGCATTATTTTTCTATATTTTCTAACGCCTAATGCTAATAAAATAAACCTGAATAACAGTAATTTTGATTGATTAAGATTGATTAATTAAGATTGTTTGTAATTCAACTTTAGACGTTTTCCCATTGATGGGTTGCAGCTGGAAGGGCACCCACTGCATAAAATCTATTCTGGATAAGTTGCTGGTTTATTCCGCTGTGGCGACCCCAGATTAATAAAGGGACTTAGCCGAAAAGCAAATGAATGAATGAACTTTGGGTGCCACCATGGTGCAGTGGGTAGCACGATCACCTCACAACAAGAAATTTACTGGTTCGACCCTCGGCTGGGTCAGTTGGCATTTAAGTGTGGAGTTTGTGTATTCTCCCCGTGTTGATGTGGGTTTCCTTCGGGTGCTTCGGTTTCCTCCACAAGTCCTAATACATACTGTAAGTGAATTGAGTAAGCTAAATTTTCTGTAGTATAAATGTGTGTGAATGAGTGTTTATGTATGTTTCCCAGTGATGGTTTGCTGCTGGAAGGGCATCCGCTGCGTAAAACATATACTGAATAAGATGGCAGTTCGTTCCGCTGTGGCAACCCTTGATTAATAAAGGGACTAAGCCAAAAAGAGAACGAATGAATAATTAAACTTTTTTTATTGTTCAACAGCCAAAGAGCACACTTCACACTACACATCTTCAACACTTTTTATTAGTTACATATGATACATGTAAAATATTCAGCCCGTCAACACCAAGAAAATGAAACTAAGAAAAACAACGTATAGTTAACATACAGTACATAGAAATTAAGGTTGTCGTTCTCTTGTAAGACATACTCATATATCCTCATTTTAAACTTGAAGAAATTATCCCACTATATATATTTTTCTTATTATGTTTTTTATATTTTTTATTTTCATTTTTATTATTTATTATTATCATAGAAGCTGTACTTGTACCAACTTATTTTCCATAACAAGACAAGCTCTACAAACAATAATAATTTGGCTTGACAATGGCTTGGCAAACAATAATATTTGGCTTGACAATGTTTTTGAAAATTAGGTGTTGCATACTGGAAAAAAAACTACAAATTGTTATAACTATTTACTTATTACAAGAATGATCATACAGTAAATGGCTCAAAAAAATATGAAAATAAAATGCAAATTCTCATTTTTTTGGTCTTTGTTTTGTTGATTAAAGCCATTAAAATCATTTTAGTTTCCCTGTACAGTAGCTGCAAAATGAATAAGCTTGTTTAAAAGTTAACACGCATATAAACCACAGCAGGCCTTTTTTCTCACAGAAACACTTGAACGTCATCAAGATACTTCTACGTAAGTAACGACAACTAAAAATACAAGTCAGAGCCACCCCTGTTGTATTCTATTATTCTTTCTCAGCTCGGTTAGTCGTTAATTCAGCATGATGAGAAGCTAGAGAGCAGCACAAATATCTTAACCCCCGTTTGGTGTGAACAATGAGGAGTCTTCATGCCGTCTGCCTCGTGGACAGGAGCAGGCAGGAGGCTCGCCTTAGGGAAGTGATCACCATATCACATGGGCTGCGCTAAAAGAGAAGTTCCAGAGCAACAGCCTGTGTCCTACAAACTCTGGAGGTCTGAAGCAGTTTGGTAATGATGATAGAGTAGACAAAAATTTGAGCTTATACACCATCACGCAAAAAAATTTATTTTATTTATTTATTTTTTAAATTATATATGTGTGTATTCCAGGGGGCGCCACGGTGGCCGAGTGGTTAGCACGTTCGCCTCACAGCAAGAAGGTCGCTGGTTCGATCCCCGGCTGGGCCAGTTGGCATTTCTGTGTGGAGTTTGCATGTTCTCCCCGTGGTTGCGTGGGTTTCCTCCGGGTGCTCCGGTTTCTCCCACAGTCCAAAGACATGCTGTACAGGTGAATTGGGTAGGCTAAATTGTCCGTAGTGTATGAGTGTGAATGAGAATGTATGGATGTGTTTCCCAGAGATGGGTTGTGGCTGGAAGGGCATCCGCTGCGTAAAACAAATGCTGGATAAGTTGGCGGTTCATTCCGCTGTGGCGACCCCGGATTAATAAAGGGACTAAGCCGAAAAGAAAATGAATGAATGAATGTATTCCAGGGATGATATTTCTGAGTTTCATCATCATTACTCCAGTCTTCAGTAGCACATGATCCATCAGAAATAATAAACATAAGCATAAGACTTTATTTTTTATTATTACTAATGTCGAAAGCAGTTCATTTTGTTTTCATTTTGCAATTAGCTGTTAATTTGCTCACCATCGGACTATTCTAGATCAGTGAAAAATAATGATTTTATAGGGAAAAAAAGTACATCAAATAAACATCAGAGTTTACTTTTTGGGTGAGCTATGCCTTTAATATTTTCTATATTAAATAAATGATGGTTATTGAACATTCTATTATTATCAAAGATATTTGTGAAAGGTCTTGTTATTTCCACAATTTATTTATTTATTTTTGTTGTTTTCAACACTGACAAGAAAAAGAGGGCATCAGTGGGTACAGTGTGTAGCCGGCAGCTAGCTCTCTGCAACTGAAGCTAAGCAGGGCTGCGCCCGGTCAGTATCTGGATGGGAGACCACATGGGAAAGCTCGGTTGCTGCCAGAAGTGGTGTTAGTGAGGTCAACAGGGGGCGCTCAACCTGCGGTCTGTATGGGTCCTAATGCCCCAGTATAGTGAAGGGGACTCTATACTGCTCAGTGAACGCCATCTTTCGGATGAGACGTTAAACCGAGGTCTTGACTCTCTGTGGTTGTTAAAAATCCACGGATGTTCTACAACAAAGAGTAGGGGTTTAAACCTGGTATCCTTGCCAGATCTGCCCACTGGCCTCTGTCCATCATGGCCTCCTAACACCCCCTTATCATAATTGGCTTCATCACTCGGTCTCCTCTCCACCAATCAGCTGGTGTGTGGTGTGCGGTCTGGCGCAATATGTCACGTCATCCAGGTGGGATACACCCCCACGACCACCCCCCCCCCCCTAAATGTGTGTAAAGCGCTTTGAGTGTCTAGAAAAGCGCTATATAAATGTAAGGAATTATTATTATCATTTTTATTAATTATTATTGCAAATGCCTCGGAAGGTCGCTGGTTCAAACCTCGGCTGGGTCAGTTGGCATTTCTGTGTGGAGTTTGCATGTTCTCCCCGTGGTTGCGTGGGTTTCCTCCGGGTGCTCTGGTTTCCCCACAAGTCCAAAGACATGCAGTACAGGTGAATTGGGTGAGCTAAATTGGCCGTAGTGTATGTGTGTAAATGAGTAGGCATGGATGTTTCCCAGTGATGGGTTGCAGCTGGAAGGGCATTTGCTGCATGAAAAAACATGCTGGATAAGACCCCAGATTAATAAAGGGAATAGGCCGAAAAGAAAATGAATTAAAGCCCCGTTTACACTAATATGTTTTAGCTTTAAAATGGCATTAAAGAACGAAATCGATCCACATCCTCACTGGCGTTTCATGTATTGTTTCCTAAAAGATCTCTGTCCACACTATACTGCTGAAAATGCACATGCGACAAGAAAATAAATGAATGAACAATAATAAGAACCATTACTAATAACTGAGCACAATCTGAAAATAATTGAAACTCAAGTTTGCATGATTTTGAATTGATCATCTGACGCTTTGGACTACTTATTAGGAAATTTCAGCTTTGCCATCACAGGAATAAATAATAAAAGTATATATTAAAATAAATTCAGGCATATTATATAATATGTATCAAATAAATGCACCCTTGACTTGCATTAATTTGAGAATTTTTAATTATGAACAAATTTTTATTTAACTTTTTAATTATTATTTATTATTTTGTTTTTACTTTTTTAATTACTCCAAATTTTTTCACCAGAAGTGTAGGGAAAACAGATGGGACTGTAACATTTTTTATTCATTTAATCAGAAACAAGCTAGAGTTGAAATTTATTGTAAAAAAATGCAATGAATCTCCTAGTGATCGCATTGGTTTATTCTTTTAATACTATGTCTATCGTATACCATTTCATTAAAGTTTGGTTAAAGGCTGCTCATCAACTGATAAGTCTAAGAGTAAATTAATTAGCTAAAATCTTTTGTTTCTAAAAGCATTTCAACCTATACAAAACAAAATAATAAATGTATTTTATTTGAGACCCAGTAAGTTAACATGGCTCTTTTTTACAGTTGCCTCAAAACACTCTGACTTTATGCATTTAAATGTATATTATAGTCTTGTCTTTATTAGTGAAATTGTTTCAGTTGGATTATCAGTTAGTGAATCTATGTTTGTATCTTGTGCAAAAGGTTGGATTACACTTTATTTTACAGCGTGTGATGTGGGTTATATAAAACCGGGTTACGGTAAGGTTCAGGAGGAGGTTTAGGTAGGAATAATACTTTGTTATTTCCTTGTTTATGTAATGACTATGATAAATATGTGCATTTGAAACAGGACTATAATACAAAATGCTACCAAAAAAGACTAGTATATTTTAAGAAATCTGTGTGTAATGAAGGGAAAATGTAAAAATTAAAAATAAAAACTATTATGGTCATGCTCAGGCACCACGGTGGCCTAGTGGGTAGCACGTTCACCTCACAGCAAGAAGGTCGCTGGTTCGATCCCCGGCTGGGCCAGTTGGCATTTCTGTGTGGAGTTTGCATGTTCTCCCCGTGGTTGCGTGGGTTTCCTCCGGGTGCTCCGGTTTTTCCCACAGTCCAAAGACATGCGGTACAGGTGACTTGGGTAAGCTAAATTGTCCGTAGTGTATGTGTGTGAATGAGAATGTATGGATGTGTTTCCCAGAGATGGGTTGTGGCTAGAAGGGCATCCGCTGCGTAAAACAAATGCTGGATAAGTTGGCGGTTCATTCCGCTGTGGCGACCCCGGATTAATAAAGGGACTAAGCTGAAAAGAAAATGAATGAATGAATGGTCATGCTCTTGAAGACCTGTATTTGGATGTGTTTTTGGTCATATCTCAATCCCATCATCTATTTTCTTCTCTCAATTTCCTGTAAGTTCTTTTCTGTCCTGGAATCTTCTTCAGAGCAGTCAGAAGAAGGGGTGTCAATGAGGGGTGTTATGAGCGAATGTTTATGTTCACGATGAAACATATTTCTGTACATTTATACAAGGAATATGTGAATGTGACGGGCGACCAGAGACGGATCTTATCTCCTTTTTCATCAACTGACAAAACAGCACAAAGCACTTTTTACTTGAGTTCACACACACATCTGTTTCATAGTCATGTGTCATTTGATAGAGAGCTATTAGCTGACATAAAAATAGTTTTTCTTGCTGTACTTTGCCTGCGGACAGGCATGGTGTGGGGAGGCTCCGTAAACACACACAGAGGGGCCTCTGTCCAAAACTGCTGGGCTGTGTGAATGTATGAGGGGGAAAGGCATGGGGGGATTGCCGCTTATAGGGAACAAGCTCGGTTTTTGGTCACATTGGACAAGAAAAGCTGCCTATTGCGTTTTATTGCACTCTCTTGTGATGCCTCTTAAATGGATCTTAAAGGATGGCGCCGTTTATCACGAAACATCATCCTCAATGTATGCAAGTGCACCTGAAGCCTGATACTGATATGACAGATCACTGTTACCTAAACAGAAAAAAACACTTCCCCTGGGCTGTACGTGTTGTACTTCGAGTGTCTGATTATTGTAAGTGATTGTAGGAGAGTTTAGGTGGTGGATCAATGAGGGGTGTTATGGGCGAATATTTATGGGACTGTTAGGGGAGGTTAATAGTTTGAAGCGATCTGATTTTATTTAGATGGAGATCATGTTGCACTTGAGGCTAACCGCCTGACCCCATTTATTGGCTATGCGTGAGAGAGATGTAGAGAGAGAAATGTGCTGTTGGAGCTTTGTGTTGCCAGAGGTGGACTGTTACTATTTAAATAAATATGGTTAATAATGCATACAGCCGGATTAATTGTTTTGAAAACAAATCATCCTTTAGCATAGTATGGGTTTGCTTATTTACTGACCATGTGAATTTGTCATGCATTATTGCTTTATTAAAGCAATAAGCTATAATGTGTCAAGAAAATGCAAATGATTTAATGCACAGATTGGAGTTGATTTTTTGAAAAGATTAAATATTCAGTGTTCAGAATCATTTAAATTATTAAACTTTATTTGCTTCTTCCAAATAAAATATACATTGTTTGGAAAAACATAAATAATATTTTATAATATTGCATGGAATGAGAGAGAACTCCATTCACATCACTAGCAACATCAAAGCAGCACAATTCATTTTGATTTCAATGGAGATCTGACAAATTTCAGTGACAAGAGCGACAGTATCTGGGTTTCCACCCTAACGTTACTTTGAATCTTTTCAAAGTTCACAAAAAAGCAGATCCCAAATGTGAATTAGGTGTGTTTCCATCAAGTTGTTAAAGCTGCTGATTGTAGTATTGGTACTGTACCCTAGTAACCAACAGTAATCAAGGCACCATCCGCAGAAACAGCTGATTAGTCATGTGAGTGTAAAAATCACTATGTGAGTTTATTCAGCATTTCCATCTCCTGTGATTTGCAATAACCCTTTTCACCTGTCTAAAACCACCTCAAGCAAATGTAAAACAAACAAAAAAAAAGAACTTTTTGTGTCAATTATTATTTTTATTCAAGATTCCCATCCCTTCTTTCTTATGTGATTCTTCAAAGATAGTTAAGAGAGCTCCTTTATCCTCAGTTGGCAGAAATGTTCCTGAGTGTAATCATACAAACTCCAATATCAACAACTGGGAACAGCAGAAATCCTGTTTGTTGCCTGAAGGATTCCTACATGCTCCTTATAAAATTCCTGCAGGAGTCTTAAAAGTTCCATGTAGGATTCCTTCAGAGTCCTGAATTTTTCTTGTAAACATTCCTGCATGTTCGCTGTTGAATTCACGCAGGATTCAGGATCCAGGATTCAGAATTCCTTCATAATCCCAGTAGTATTTTTCCTGCAGAAAAGTTCTCTGTAGAATTCCCACATGTGCCCTATAGGATTCCTGCAAAGTCCTGCATTTTTGTAGGATGTTCCTTGTAGGATTCCTGCAGGAATTATCTGGTCTGAGCTCATGTCATGTCATGTCATGTCATGTTTATCCGCTAATCCAGGGCTGTGTTGCGGGGGCAGCTGTCTTAGGAGAGAACTCCAGACTTCTCCCCAGATACTTTCTCCAGCTCCTCTGGGGGGATCCCGAGGCATTCCCAGACCAGCCGAGAGACTTAGTCCCTCCAGCGTGTACTAGGTCTACCCTGAGGCCTCCTTCCAGTGGGTTATGCCTGGAACACCTCCCTAGGTAGGCGTCCAAGAGGCATCCGTAACAGATGCCTGAGCCACCTCAGCTGACTTCTCTCGATGTGGAGGAGCAGCGGCTCTACTCCGAGCTCCTCCCAGGTGACAGAGCTCCTCACCCTATCTATAAGGGTGTGCCCTGACATCCTGCGAAGGAAACTCATTTCGGCCGCTTGTATCTGAGATCTTCTCCTTTGAGTCATTAACCAAGGCTCATGACCATATGTGAGAGTAGGAACGTAGATTGACTGGTAAATCGAGAGCTTTGCCTTTTAGCTCAGCTCCTTCTTTACCCCAACGAACCGTTCCATTGGCCACATTACTGCTGCCGCTGCACCAATCCGCCTGTCAATCTCACATTCCATCCTTCCCTCACTCGTGAACAAAACCCCAAGATACTTGAACTCCTCCACCAGGGGTAGGGACTTTCCTGGAGATGGCAATCCATCTTTTTCCGGTGGAGCACCATGGTCTTGCACTTGGAGGTGCTGATTCTCATCCCAGCCCTGACACACTCTGTCACGTGTGAGCTGACGGAGGCAACGGAGGCGAAGATCCAAGTGCAGAATATTTTAATATTAAATAAACAGTATGGCAAAAGGGCAAATCCAAAAATCATGGTCAAAAACAGGTAATATGTCAGAAGGCAGGCTGCAGGCTGGATAATCAAACAAACAATAGCTGTGGTCAAAAAAACACTGAAAAGACTAGGACAAAGAAAATCGTTGCTACTAACTATAAACAGATGGTAATCTCGCTACGAGAACTGTGAGTGTGTGTGCTGCTTATGAGGTGCGTGCAATCAGTCGTGATGGTCCTCCGCTCGTGTGTAAGCAATCAGTTGTGATATGACGCAGGTGTTGTGTGTGTGCTGCATGAGTGGAGTTGTAGTCCGAACATGGCCGATCTGTAGTTCCCGGAAGTGTGTGTGTGAACCAGCGATCTCTGACAGCGGAGAGAGAGAGCGAGAGAGAGAGAGAGATCGCTGGCGATCGTGACACACTCAGCAGCAAACTGCCCCAGTGCATGCTGAAGGTCCATGTTCGATGAAGCCAACAGAACAACATCGTCTGCAAATAACAGAGATGGAATCCTGTGGTCCCCGAACCGGACCCCCTCCAGCCCAAGGCTATGCTTTGAAATTCTGTCCCTAAAATTATGAATAGAATTGGTGGCAAAGTGCAGCCCTGCCGAAGTCCAAAATGCACTGGAAACAAGTCTGACACTCTGATACTCATCTCCAGTACCCTGGCATAGACTTTCCCAGGGACAATGAGAGGAGTGTAATCCCCTATAGTTGGAGTACACCCTCCGTTCACCCTTCTTAAAAATAGGAACCACCACCCCAGTTGCCCAGTCCAGAGGTACTGTCCCCGACCCCCATGCGATATTGTAGAGACGTGTCAGCCAAGACTCATCCACCCCTGCTGCTTTGCCACAGCAGAGCTTGCAAACTACCTCAGTGACTTCAGCTTGGGTGATGGGTAATGCGGAGTTCAGACTGCAGGATATTCAAGGTAGTCGTGTCACAGATGTTTTCACACTGCATGACTATCTGGGCTAGCGTTTTGTCGCTGTTTTGTTTACACAGCAAGATGGATCGACGACAGGGAGTTTCACACAGCATGACTTAAAAATAGGAAGAATCGTCGACAACTTTGACCAAACTACGTCTCACACCCAAAAACACGTAGTATATCTTTTGTTATTAACTACATAATAAGAAAGAAACCTTTAATGGGGTAGAAAATGTACATATTTGCTCATCTGGCTTTGAAGGGAATTAGCAATTTCTCCTCAACTTTTTATTTTTCGACCAGGGGGTTGGGTTGTGATATTGCTCACATGACACGTCAAACAGACACGGGGCAACTGCCAAATTTACACAAATTTTCCCCCTATTTCTTGGGTCTGAATAAACTGAAAATGAGCACTTTTAACTTCTCCCTCAACCTCCCGCTGGCCTGCAGGTACACACACTGCTGCTCTCTCATTGGCTGTAGGCGATCGCCGATGTTATTTTCAGTCAAAACACATTTCACACAGCATGATTTGAATCGCCGATAGCACCAGATATTCAGCACGCCAAATATCTCCCGGGCATCGGCGACTCATCGGCGATTCTCTCAGATTGCGTCTTTGACAGGTCATATTGTATGATTATCACTCGCGTGCACGAGCCCCGATTTGCCTGTGATTTCAGGCATTTGTCGGCGATTTCTCAAAACCTGTCGGCGAGTCAAAATCGGGGCTAAAATCATGCAGTCTGAACTCGGCATAAGTCCATTCCTGCATCCCAGTCTCTGCTTCCGCAACTAAAGAGGTAGCTGTTGACCTTGACTGGGGATGTTGTCGGACAGGAGAAGGAATACTTTGAGGATCTCCTTAACTCCACTGGTGTGTCATTTTTGCTTTTCAGTTCCCACCTCTGCATTCAAACACCAATCAAATGTTGTAAACATAAACTTGCCGATGCCCACAAATATACATTTCAACTTTGGAGAAGAAGTTTGTTTCATTTTCATCACCAGGAATATGTTGGAATTATGACCCACATGACCTCAAAAGACCACCGTAATTGGATGCTGCTTTATTTAGGGGATGCCACTTATTTTATTTATACTTTTTTTCCCAACTATTTTAAAATATATAATTTATGTTTACTGTCATTTGTTTCAAAAGTGATAAACAGAAATGCACTACTAAACATCATCTGTTTATCCAGAGGTTGATATTAATTATTGGCTGTGTTTTCATTTACGTTGTAGCATCAAAATACGAACAATATATCTCTGCCAGTCTCTTTTGTCAAGTTTAATTACAACATACATATAGCTTATGTTATCCACAACACAAATAATGAAGTTACTCTGATGGGTTTGATGGCTCACTCACTCCATGTGGGTAAAATAAACATCCACTTAAGTTAAATGAACTAAATTAAGCTCAATTAACTTAAGAATGATTTAACAAGACATCTACTCCGTATTTTACGGACAAATTATTAGGTATTATTCACTGTAAACATGCAGGGCTCCACACAATTCCTTCATGTTGACCAAACACAAATAGGTTTAGTTAACTTAATTTTACAAATTTATGTGGATTGAATATAAAATAATTAATTTCGGTTTAGTTTATTTTATTTAGCAGGGACAATGCTCATTAATCAACAGTAAAACTGTAAATAAGCCAGAGTTAGCCGCAAGGGCTAATTTTCATCTGTTGCCCCAGCCAGATTTTAACAAGGCAACCTAAAAAAACACATTATTACACATACAATAACAGTAAAATTACATTTAACAAAAAGATAAAACATATAGTAAGAATTTCATAAAAGGTTGGAAAGGGAAATTACACATGAATACACACTTGATTTGCCTTTAGCCATTTCTTTAACTTGTATTTAAATGTTGAGTAATTTGTGATGCACCTTAAATCAGTAGGAATTGTATTCCAGAAATCACTGGCTTTAGCTGAGAAGACTGACCGTGCAAAGGTTGTATGTCTAAACTGCACAGCACAGTCACCTCTAATAGATTTTGTTGCTCGACCATTATTAATCTTGTGTGTCACAAACTCACATAATGAAGGAGGAGCATATCCATTTAAATCACTTATCATATCCATTTATCATACAAGCATCAGCCAAGTATTTCATGTTATCAAAGCTTAATCAATAGTGTTTTTGTAATATTTTGCAATGATGATACCTAATAGATTTCTGAGCAAATGCTTTAGGTGCCTGTTTATAGAATGATTCAACTGGTTTTAAAACTGTTTTACTGGTGTGTGACCAACTAGTAAGACAATATGTAAAATGAGAGAAAATCATGGATTCATGGATCTGATTCGTTAGTCAAATAAGGTCGTATATGCCTAAAGTTGGCCAAATTAAATTTAACAATTTTAATGACCTTCTTGGCATGCTTTTGGAAAGTCAATTCATTCATTCATTCATTTTCTTGTCGGCTTGGTCCCTTTATTAATCCGGGGTCGCCACAGCGGAATGAACCGCCAACTTATCCAGCATTTGTTTTACGCAGCAGATGCCCTTCCAGCTGCAACCCATCTCTGGGAAACATTCATACACACACACACACATTCACACTCATACACTACGGACAATTTAGCTTACCCAATTCACCTGTACCGCATGTCTTTGGACTTGTGGGGGAAACCGGAACTGACCTAGCCGAGGCTCGAACCAGCGACCTTCTTGCTGTGGGGCGATCGTGCAACCCACTAGGCCACCGTGGCGCCTGGAAAGTCAATTGTGAATCTGAGATTAGACCTAAATGTTTAAAATCAGAGACAACCCTGAGCTTTTCTCCTTTAACAGATACATCAGGATGATGGACAACTGTCAATGATTGTGAGAAGAACATCATCAAGTTGTGCCCCTCCAAAAAAAAACAAGAATTGTGTTGATTTAGCTCATTTCAAATAATTTGTTTGAACAAGCATCAAAAATAGAGTTTTTGGAGTGTTGTTTTGCAAGTGTTTATTTCACGTTCATCATCCTGTGTATGCGAGTGCATGTGTGTATAAGAGAATAGAGAGAGCACTGAGAGTAGCATCAGAGCCGAGCTTAATAATATTCATGACTGTTCCACATATGTTCAATATAGAGCTTCTGATTCTAAGGCTATTTTATAGAGAAATAAATAAGCATATAAAAACCACCTTATAAATAACAGAAAACAATTTCAGAAATCAATGCTTTATATGCACCTTTAATATGCTCATAAGAAACTGAAAAAAGCACAAAAGTCAGTGCATGGCAACACTTCTCCAGTGCCTCGAAACCCCCTCAGAGATTAACATCACAGCTGCTGCACTCTGTAGAATATCGTGATTAAACACAGCATTCAATCATTTATCAAAGTTACGAAAAAGTCATTTGAAAAAGAGTCGGGTTGTTTTTGACATTAAATCATAACTTTCTGTGCAGACAGTTACAGTAAAAAGTACACAAAAGTATCGATTGAAGTTGTGAAAGAACAATAAAATGAGATTTTGTAGAACACAATTACCGTTCCATCTGTTTCAGTGATACAATGAAAAATGTTTCCATTGGGTATAAATATATATCACTGTTTTGAATTTGTTGAATTTGTTGCACACTAACACTTGATATGTTCACAGCACTTTTTGCAAGTTCGCATTGTTCCTATTTCAGTCTATGGGTTGCATTTCTGCAAATATCATGTCACAGGCTCCATTTAGAGTCAACTATCAGATTTGCATATTTACTGTATGTTGATTATAATTCTAAAATTGTTGATAATCCGTTACAGGATATTTAAAGAAACAGGACATTAAAAGCATACTTGCTGAGCTTATTAAACCTTCAAATGGATGAGAGAGATGAAGAGAAAAATAAACACAGAGTGCACTTTTTTACAGCACCTCTTCGCACATAATAGATCTTGCAGGTCAGAAAAAAAACATTTGCAGCAAAAGCTGAGGCTCATCTGACTTCTGAAACAGGTGCTCTTTAAACTTGCTGTAGGCTTGCAAAGGCTCTTGAGCGAAAATTGAAGAGTTTTCCCAAAATAGCCTAAAAGTGCAAACCTAAAGTCGCAGGTCATCAGTTCTTTGTGTGTGATTTTCGCACTGAGATAAATCTGATCAATGGTTTCCTATGAAGCACTGATTTGAAGAGCTTGTTCTTCTGTTTGAAAACACTTTTATTATTTTGATGATGAAAGTGGTACTTTATTTATGTATACTTAGTTCTTAAAGTGTACTTACCAAAGAAAGTAAGAAAGTACTGGGTTTTATAAGTTAACGACATGGGTTAAGGTTAGCTTCAGGGATAGGTTTTGGGATAGGTATATTGGGTCCCACTTTATATTAAGTGGTCTTAATTACTATGTACTTGCGTTAAAAAATAAATACAATGTACCTACTGTGTTCATAATGCATTTGTGAACACTTGTGGTGCTCTTGAGTTGGGATAGGGGTAGGGTGAAGGACAAGGACCCTCCTGTGATTTTTATTTTATTTTATTTTATTTTTTTCAAACAGAGCAAGGCATTTTTTCACAGTATTTTCTTATAATATATTTTTTTTTCAGAACAAATTCCAAATTTTTTTTTTTTGGCTAGAAAAAAATCAGTTTTTAGTTTTGATAAAACCATTTTAAGGTCAATATTATTAGCCCTCTTAAGCAATATATAAATTTAATTGTCAACAGAACAAACCATTGTTACACGATGACTTGCTTAATTACCATTCAATCATTTATTAATTTTCGGCTTAGTCCCTTTATTTATCAGGGGTCACCACAGCAGAATGAACCGCCAACTTATCCAGCATATGTTTTATGCAGCACATGCCCCTCCAGCTGCAACCCGGTACTGGGAAACAGCTTAATTACCACATCTTACCACACCATGATGATGATGATGTTATCCATTCAGTCGTATCCGACTCTCGCCGATTTTATGGGCTAGCTCTCTCCATGCTGTCCGATCTTGTACCAAATCCGTCAGTTGCTGTAGGCTCAATCCTGTGTCAGCTTTGATGGTATCCAGCGAACGCATTCTCTGGCGGCCTGGTCTTCTCTTGCCACTGACCACTCCCAGCATTAGATCTTTCTCCAACGCACTCGATCGCATTACATGATCGAAATACGTAAGTCTGCGTCTGGTGATTTTGCATTCCAGCGACATATCCGGGTTAATACGTTCCAGCACATCCTTGTTCATTACCCTTGCTGTCCATGGAATACGAAGCAGCCGCCGCCAGCACCACAGCTCGAAAGAGTCGACTTTTCTTCTATCTGTTTTTCTTAAGGTCCAACTGTCGCAGCCATACATGGTTATGGGGAATACGATGGTGCGAACTAATCTACATTTGGTTGACATGTTGATGTCTTTACTTTTCCATATTTTGTTCATGTTCAGCATTGCACTTCCACCCAAGGTTATTCAGCGCTTTATTTCAAGGCTGCAGTATCCATCTCTGTCGATCTGGGATCCAAGGACCAAGATGGATACTGCAGCCTTGAAATAAAGCGCCGAATAACCTTGGGTAGAAGTGCGATGCTGAACATGAACAAAATATGGAAAAGTTAAGACATCAACATGTCAACCAAATGTAGATTAGTTCGCGCCATCGTATTTCCCTTAACCATGTATGGCTGCAAAAGTTGGACTTTAAGAAAAGCAGATAGAAGAAAAGTCGACTCTTTCGAGCTGTGGTGCTGGCATACCATACCATATATTAAATATCTAGTAAAATATCTAGTAAGATATCATGATGGCAAAAAAAAAAACTGTTATTATAATGAGTTATTAAAACTATTATGTTTAGAAATGTGTTGAAAAAATCTCTTTTCCATTAATCTGATATATACAGGGGGCTAATCATTCAGGAGGGCTAATGTTCAACTGTACATCTCATTTCATGTTCCTTAAAGCTAGGCCCACACGGAATCTGCGCGCGCAGAATTCCGCAGATTTCCGCAGATTTTTAGCCCATCATTAATTCTGTTTATTTACTGGTGTAAATGTGTGTAAATGCATATTTAATCAGTTTTCAAATTAATTTCAGTAATATTATTAACTAATATGAAAATATTCACATGATTTATTTACAATATAGTTTGTAAAGTACTATTTTCTGTGGTTTAATAGATATTTTTTATAAGAGACTTGGTTTGTTTAACAAATAAAGTGGATCTAATTGAATTTGCATTGTAAAAATTAAATAACAGTTAAAAATGTATTAATTTTTTATTTCATAAATTAATATTTTAGTTATGATACTCCCAAAATTATTCCGCATATATCCGCAGATTTTTAACAAAATACTCCGCAGAAACAGCAAAAAATATCCGCAGATTCTGTCTGGCCCTACTTAAAGCTAGCAGTTGCCTGTTCAAATGCAAAGTGTTTCTCAATTAATGATAACATTCTATGAGTAAATATGTAACTACAGGCAAATTCATCCTCCAGTCACATGTTAACCTTAACTATACCCCTAAACCCCCTGGACTCGTTTTTCTGTCTGCCTTTGTCTTACAGTTCAACACAGCAGTCTTAAGCAAATACAGCCAGTGTGTTCATGGGAATTAGATGAATCAGGGAGCCCAGGAGCTTCAAGTCATCTCATGAGGTTTGACAAGCATGACCAGGCACAAGCCAGGGGCCACTTGTACGCCAGAAAACTGAATGATATGTTGTATTGAAAAAGGCCTCTGCATCTAAACCACTTTCTTTATTGTGAGGTTTTAGTTTGGATGTCATTCAACCAAATCATTAAAAACAAGTAACCGCAAATTGGAGATGACCATGCGAATTGACCGTTTTACTCTGTTTGTGTTATATGATACGTCAATACAAATTATTTGGAACTGCGGTTATCTTATTTTCTTGAAAATTGCAATTGTGTGCTTAAGGTGGAACGAAGTGACTGCATGAGAAAGTTGATCTTAGAGGAATTATCGATAAATATCTCGTCTCCTTTCGCAGTTTAGAGAGGTATTCATTCATTCATTCATTTTCTTTTCAGCTTAGTCCCTTTATTAATCCGGGGTCGACACAGCAGAATGAACCGCCAACTTATCCAGCATTTGTTTTACGCAGCAGATGCCCTTCCAGCTGCAACCCATCTCTGGGAAACATCCATACACACTCACTCACAAACACACACTATGGACAATTTAACTCACCCAATTCACCTATTCCGCATGTCTTTGGACTGTGGGGGGAAACTGGAGCACCCGGAGGAAACCCACGCAACCACGGGGAGAACATGCATACTCCACACAGAAATGCCAACTGACCCAGCCGAGGCTCGAACCAGCGACCTTCTTGCTGTGAGGCGAACGTGCTACCCACTAGGCCACCGTGGCGCCGTAGAGAGGTATTAAAATTGTATAAAAATGTAAATAATTTAACACAATTAAACAATCTTTTTTGTTTCTTTTTACCATTTAAAATAGCTTAATGCTCTATTTATGTAACACGTAAGAGCATTAGTAAAATATATAAAAATTATATTCCAATTGTAGTAACTTTTAATGGTAAAAAAATGTAAGTTTGATGAGGGAACAAAGAATAGGGTGTCCAAGGAAATAATTATTTGCTTTAGCATACACAGTCTTAGGTTCATGTGATTGGTGTATGAGGAAAAGGTAAATATTATGGTTTCCATAAAGCAGGGTGACTGCGGTCTAGTATAGAGAGACCATATATCCACATGTAAACAGCCTGGGGTTGTTACCTTAACTTGGGTTGCTTATAATGAAGAGAACATGTTGTGGTGCTGAAGCTCTTCTGATGTGAAAGGAAATATTAAATATCTTTGCAACTGTTTTCGCTTAGTGTTTCTCATAAACCAGATTTAAATTTAAAGGGATTAAATCACACAACCTCAATAATTGAAATTAAATTTAATTAGCAAGTTTATCAGCATTTGCTGGCACAGAATGCTAGTATGTTATTTCCCTATTGCTATACTCGTAATTGTTTTTTTTTTCCTAGAGCAGATGTAAACTGAGCAAAAAAGTTATGTATAACAACGTGCAATGTCTTTTAGTGTACACAGTTTCTCCTGTATTAGAGCTGAAATAATCTTCTGTTAAAGTTTCTTCTGTTCATTTTGTCGTGACAATAAAGCATTAAGCTCTGTGAAACTGTGGTTTATAGTGTATTTAGAACAGCTAAAGGGTTTGGGTGATTATACATTTAATGGTGACCACAGCTTCAAGGGCCTTATTTAGTTTTATAAAACCATTACCACTAAATACACATATTATAGATCAAAAGTTCAGGACAACCTACAGCTTCCTGAAATTCAAGAATACTGCTTGGACCTATTTGAAGTGATCTTAACAGGAGCAAATGAATAGTTTTGAAGCAAACTTCATGAGTTAGGTGTACAGTTTTCTGAAGAACAGTGTATGCATTTTTTTCAAATATATTTGAAAAAGAACACTATCGAAAGTACTAAACATTTTTAGGGGCTGTTTGCAAATGGTCACTTCATGCATTTTTTTTCTGATTGAGAGCTATCCAAACATGAAAAAATGTGTCCAACATGAAAACCACGTCCAGAAAAAAAATGCACAAACAAAACTGGCCTGGTTTAAATGCATTTGGTTGTTGCAACCACATGTAAATTTTATTCCTCCCAAAATGTAAAAAATTACAATAATATTGTGACTGCTAATATTCAACATGCAACAACAATGCCACAGACGACCATTTGATGTGTTTGCTTGGTTTCATTTCATTTTTTACATTTCATTCTTGATTTGACAGGTCATTAACTGGTAAGCTATAAATAAGAATGTTAAACTACCATCAAATGGCAGCTTTACCAACAGAGACACATCATGCAGATGCGGTGCCTCTGTGAATGGTGAGGAAAAATTGAAGAAAAAATAGCATTTCTTTCATTTACAAAGGCAGGGCATTTTGTTGTTGGAAGAGTAGGTTATACAAAATAAATTAAGCTGAACCCTTTACAGCTTTGAATGGTGTCTTGTGTATATCTTCATTTATTCATTCATTTTCTTTTCGGCTTAGTCCCTTTATTTATCTGGGGTCGCCACAGCGGAATGAACCGCCAACTTATCCAGCACATGTTTTATGCAGCGGATGCCCTTCCAGCTGCAACCCATCTCTGGGAAACATCCATACACACTCATTAACACACATACACTACGGAAAATTTTAGCCTACCCAATACCACATGTCTTTGGACTGTGGGGGAAACCACATTCAAACTCCACACAGATATGCCAACTGACCCAGCAGAGGCTCGAACCACCGACCTTCTTGCTGTGAGGCGACAGCACTACCTACTGCGCCACTGCATCGCCTCCTTGTGTATATCTGTACATCAAAAATAGATGTTTTATTTAGCAAATATTGACAGATATCAGCCCAATCTCATTAGAAACGTGACATTTGTACAAAATCATATGACTTTAATCATTTGAAAACATTTCTTTTAACATTTTTTAAAAGGTGTGACTCCAAAACCCCTACCCCTCATTGGAGGATGAGCAAATAATGCTAACGTGTATTAATGGGATTGTACAAATGAATACAAATTAGCCACTTAATCACAAAGTTACAGAGATTCCCAATGGGGTGATTAGTTCAACACTGCAGCTGGAATTGTTCACTAGTTCTGAACAGGGCAAAGATCTAAATCTTAACGTTTACAGTATTTACGATCCTTCTTAACACCATTCCAATTGCTATATTCATAGTAACAACCAGTTAATAACCTGCATGTCTTTTTGCGGTGGCTGTTTTTTTCCAAGTAGGATGCAATCCTGGAGTAACATCTATGTTGTTCCTGGAACATCACTCCAGGTTCGAAAATATAATCCGTACCTAAATCTAACCATAACTGTAAATCATCCCCAAAATCAGAGGGGATTAATAGTTGGATAACAATAATATAGAAGCACATAACTCTAACTGTAAGCCTAAATTTAACATAAACTGTAATCGTATCCCTTAAATCTGATTGACTGAATGGAATGTTGTTCCAGGATGAACATAGATGTTGATCCAGGAACATGTCCTACTTGGTGAAATCACACCAACCATCTTTGGGCTTCGGGAGGAAACCAGAGTACCCAGAGCTAACTCATGCAGATACAGGGAAGAACACAGAAAGGCTTCCTGCTGCATGGGGCTCAAACCGGGGCATTCGTCTGAATCATCATCTAAATTAACCTTTATCAAGGAGTATGTTGTGAGAAGAACTGGACCAAAGTTTACCTTACTGATGAAAGCAAGCTTAATCTATCTGGGTCCAATAGAAAAATTATTCTTGTCATCTAAAACTGTGGAAGAGACTGAATGAAGAGTTCAAGATCACACTATAGCAGTGTAAAAGACGAGTGATGTCTGGATGCAGATGTGCTGAAGTCATTCAAGTCAATTGCTCTCTAATATTGACTTGTCACTGTATATGTATGTAAAATATATGCTATAAAAATAGTCCCTGACAGTGACAGTAAGCAGCAGTGTGTAATATGACTCTGCTGGAGCTTAAATAAAAACGGAGACTTGAACAGTTCTCATGTGCCGTGTCATTTATTTATTTTTAACACAACATATAGTATTTCCTCAAAAACATACGTCTGCTTTTCTCTCAGCAGAGTGCTGTTATAGTTTAAACCAGACCCGGGTCATGGCACAGTGTGAGTTCATCTATAAGACATTTTGTTAAACATGCAGTACCGTACTGTACCTGAAACCAAAAACTTCGAAGTGCCTTGAAACACTTAGCCCCATCTAATGCGTTAATGTAATTTAACTGATGGGGGGCCATGTTGAGCAGCTCCTCCTTATTTTTTTTTTTAATAGCCAGAAGAGATTTGTTTATAATAAAACTCAGCCAGGGCAGTTTAGTTCAGCCACATCTGTCTGCTTATGACAGCCACATTCTAATACACAGAAACAAATTATCTGCACAATTGTTGCAAACAATTTAATCAATTTAGGTATGTTCAACTTAATTTGTTTGTTTAAATTCAGCCCAAATACATAAAATACAACCACTTACCTTCAAAACATTTTTGTAAATCCAGAGAATCATCTTTGAATCATTTTTCGTCTAAGAATTGTGTAGAGTTCAAATGGGTTTGATATGTTATGTGCAAACAAGTGACCAATATCAGCTGCAGCTTTAATGGAACACTCAACTTCTTTGTAAATACACTCATTTTACAAGCCTCCAACAGATGTGTCTTTTTTTAATCCATTCAGCCAATCTCCAGGTCTGACAGAAGCACTTTTATCTTAGCTTAGCATAAATCATTGAATCAGAATTAATCTTTTGCATCTCAGTCAACAATTTCAACGAAGAATAATTTCCCTATATAAAACTTGTAGTTACATCATGTACTAAGACCAATAGTGAATGAAAAGTTGCCCTTTTCTAAGGAGCTTTGCTACCATGGCTGCAACAGGCACAATGATGTTGATATTGCCTAAATGGATTTTAAAAATGATTAAACTCTACTGTTTAGTTGTAAAATGAGCCTTTACGAAAAATATGAAAAGTGTTCCTTTAACGTTTACAGTATTTAAAGTGGGGGTCGAGACACTTGAGATTCTGGCGAACATTTGATTGAACAGAATATCTGATAAAAAGCTGCAAAGTGAAGAGTTATGTCATCAAAAGATTGGTGGAAGCGAGTCTTGAAAATAGCTTTGAAATTACATACTATGTTATATACCAGGGATCACCAAACTAGTTCCTGGAGGTTCGGTGTTCTGCAGATTTTAGCTCCAACCCTAATCAAACACACCTGAAGAAGCTAATCAAGCTCTCACTAGGTATACTTGAAACATCCAGGCTTGTGTTTTGAGACAAGTTGGAGCTAAACCCTGCAGGACACCGGACCTCCAGGACCGAGATTGGTGATCCCTGTTATATACTGTATCTTCTGCATTTGGACTGGCGGTCCTTTGCTGTTGACGCCAGTTTGATGTCTTCAGTCACAAAATGTTTAACCACACTCTTCGTATAGTTAGTTTGCTTTGATTTGCAAAAATAAAACCCCGCTCATCATCACTATTTAGTTTCAGATGGAAGAACATCAGCACACTGAAATAAGTCTCAGCAATTTTTGGTTCAAGCTGACTTTAACGCTAACATATTGTTACAGTTAACACCTGTAGTTACAGTTTACCTGACTACACAGCCTACTATGCATTGCGCAAGTCAACCCCACTACAGCTGTGACCCATCTGACTTGATTAAACTACACCTGCAGGACATTACTGACTCATATGAGCACCACACCAATACATTCAGTGGTTAGTATTCGTTTCCAGTTGTGATATTGCACTGCCTGTTTTGATCCCTGAACTGTTCCTTGTTTTTTTTATGTTTGTTTTCTGCCTGCCCTGACTGTCTCCTGTTGATTGGACTTTTCTCTTGGATTATGCTTTACATTGTTTTTTGTCATTCTTCATCCTATTCTTTTATTAAAGCTGCTTTGGGAAACTCACCTTCAATTTATTACACGTATACTAAACCAAGAAAAAAAAATTAAATTCGATTTTAAAGAGAAATTAAAGGTAAACAAAGCTAGCTCTTATTGTTAGTCATGATGGTGTCACTAGTATTTCATTTATTAAATAAGTAACTATTTTGCAACACATTTTGCTGAAACACATGATATATACTGTACCACAGAGACACAGTGGCATAGGAATCCTGATATAATAAGGCCATTTGTGTGGAATGATTTACAACAGATTTTAACCTGGCTTAACTAATTTGTGCCAGTTCGTAGCATACAAATCCCTTTTAATGTTTGCTGAATGTTTGTACGTTTCGTTTTCTTGGCACGGTCGTTGGGAATATTCAAGAACCATTCAAACTCAAATCATTTTGTTTCCCTCAAGGTTATATTTGCCTTGTTGAACTTGTTGAGCACTTTTATTTCACATTTGACAGTTCAATATTGAATTTAAAAAAACAACAATGAATGTGTTTATCTCAGAGTCTGGAATGATGCAAAATCACAAGATGATGTTGAAGAATGGGAAAATAGCAACATGTTTTTTTTATTATTATTATTCAAAATGACTCCTGGCTACTGGCTCATTGAGAAATATGGATAAATAACAGGGTGAAGTGGAGTTCGGCTGTCACAGACGCTTCAGTCAAATGTTGGAATGACAAGAATAGTGAGACTCTGTGTTGGCTTTATTAGAGTTTGTTATAAGAAAAGCCTAAAATATCAATCATTCCATTATTGAAAGCCAATACAAATATTGGATATCAGTAAAGCAGATTAGGAAAGATACAGAGCCTCTCACGGACATTAATGACGAACAAATGCATAAAACAATACTACCACTGTATCCACTCATTTATGTCTAATTTGTTCCCAGGCAAAATCAAAGCATGATGCAGATAAGGCTAATCTTGCTGGTTCCAAAACAAATTACCCCACGATGTGCTTGTCAAAATTAGTGATAATGGTGAAATAAATCAAACCAATGTGCATGTTTTATGAAAAGGAAAGTACAACAGAACTACAACCCCCTGCTAAATCATTCACCTATCACCTCGTGCTGTAAACATTATTGCTATCATGAGATAAGACGATGTGTAATTATCTTTACCTCTTTTTTCATCTGGAAATACACAGCCCATGTTTTGTGCTAATAACGTTCCATGAAGGTCTGTGAAAATTTAAATGTTTTAGTTTGTGTTGCAAATTCACCATTGATAGATAAGCATTATCACACACAGATGAGCCTTTATTAAATCTGCAGGCTGATAAATCAATTAGATCGCTCTAGTTATCATTATATAGTTTGTTATGGGCAATTCATACTGAGTTTCTTCTGACAAGCCACGTGTCACCCCGTGGCACTTGTAACCTCTTTTGTGCGTCTCAGGTATGACTAGCATTATTGCTGTTGATGTTGTTACCTCCCTGTCCCCGCCCAGGCTCGCTCGTCGTTCCGCATGACCCGCGCGCAGGCTACAAGGTAGAAAACAAGGCTGGCCCTTTAAGACGGCAGTGATCGCTCGGCAGGCGACCGTTCGGCGTTATTATCGAGCTCTAAGACTATACAACACACATGAGATAGATGGACTTATAACAATGGAATATCACTGCGTTCTGTTTACTGTTTTGTTGCAGTTAATCATCCAACCAGGTAGGGCGGCTGTTATCATTTTTGTGCGTTTTTATGGTCTTACTTTGTTCCCCAAGCTTAAAGACAGACTAGCAGAAAGTTGTTCAGTGAGGAGTAGGGATGTGCACTTGCTGAGATGAGAGCCAGCCTTGCTGAATTATTATCGAAGCAAAACGGATTACTTTCTGTGAATAATGTATGGACCTGTTGCTTCTTACTACTCGTGGTTCATTAGTAAAGGTGTTTAATATCAAACTATCCTCTCTTTCATCATAGTTAAGTATTTATCAATAAGGGGCTTACATGCTAAAGTGGTCTGTCAGTCCAGAACTCTTCTATTCTCTGAAAACTAACTAAACTACAGCATGTGAGAGTTTCCACTGATAATCCCTGTGAATCATATCCTCTTCACTTACCGTGCAGAGACGATATATATCAGGAATTTAAGCAGTGACAAGAACCGCTCATTGAAACAAGATATTGATCCGGAGAGCGGCAGGTGAGAATGTAAAGTAAAGCCGATCCGCGCGCTGCTCTCAATTATTCATCACTCAGGCTCGAGCGCGCGCGCGTCTCCGCAACAAGTGGAGGATGAAGCCTGTTTCAGCTGGCAAAGGACGTGAAGGAGAGTTTGGACACTAAAAAATGACACAAGTTCATGTTTTTAGATAAAAAGCCATGGCAAAACATAAACACACTGGGGTTTTGTCGCTTGAAAGCGCCGAAAAGCTTTTGAAACAAATGTTACCAACTAAGGCGTTAAGTTATACATGCTGCTACAAAAAACATTTTATGAAATCGTAAATGTAGACATTTGTGAACAGAAATCGCGGTCATCTGAGGAGGTAGCCATAGCAACAGTGTCCAGCTCCAGCACTTTAGGTCCAGTAACATAAACGAATAAAAACTAGTCTGTCTTAAGAATTAAAGCTTCTAAAATAAAGTTTGCTGAACATTGCGTTTGAAGAACCATTTTGATTACTTAAAGAACATAACACTGAGTGGATTTTGTATGCAAAGAACGTTTAAAAAACGTGTAAATAACTTATTTTCCACTATAAATAAACGTTTGTGGGAAATAAAGGTTTCATGGCTGTTAAACGTTATAAACAGAATCACTGATAAATAATGTTAAAGAGTGGGCTGCATATAAATGACCAGGAATATAAACCAGAGTTTCAAGTATACCTAAAGATAAAATTTCACCTCAAAGTTAAAGTTAGTTGGAGTTTTCAAAAGTGCCTTATAATGTGTTTGCATTTGCGGTGAGTTTTATTCTATTGCCCTTTATCAGCCTGGACAACGGTTACATGTAAATGATCGGGAATTCCGTGTTTTTTTCCCAAAAGCCATTGAAAGATGTTTTACATGCCTCACCCTGACTTTTTTTTTTTTTGCCATGGCTCGCTGGCACCTCATGGACGTATCAGATGGTCTTTTGTAGTGCTCAGATAAGCCCTTATGGATGTTCTGAAAGATGAGGGGCGAGTCTGGACTGCATCTGTTCACTGACCACTGCGTATCATGTGTTCAGACTTTTATCCCAGTGTAACTCGTGCTTTTAAACAAAGATACTTTTTGTTTTAGTTACAGTTTTAAACTGCTGTTTTTCATGTGCTAAATTTACGTTTCCAATTATAATCTGTTGCCAAAAAATCTGCTGCGATCCTTTGCCTTAAATTCCACGAACGCGCTCTTGGAGAGCATGGGCTTACCTGAAGAAATGTGGCAATCAGAGCCGTGTTATGAAGGACTTCATTCAATTCAAATGATCAGGTTTAGAGCGAGCGTGGACAATGCAGAACACATGCACACGCATTTAGTCTGGTTTTGGCATGAATCTGAAGATCATCTTGTAACGCCAGAGGGCTTCAGCGCTCAAGTGACTACTTTGCATCGGGTTCTTTTAAACCCATAACGCTATGGGCTTTCGGATAACAGCCATGAGAAGTCGTTCACATGGAACGAATGTGCATAATTAATTAATGCCCTGATATAAACTGTTTGAGCATAATATTTATATTCAAAAGTAAGCCTTCTGGTGCATGTATTAATTGGTTCTGTGTGTGGGCTGATGCCTCTTGTGACTGCCGATGGTATCACAAGTGCTTATATATGTCTTTATGTATTTATTATGTATTTTATTTAAAATACATAAGCTTGCATCTGGGACCAATGGTGCTGATCTTGCATGCTATCATATTTATCAAGCATCATTAGCTTATAGTGAACACTCAGCTCCTTTACATCATCTGTTCAGCAACTCATAATGTTGTCGTAATGGCGTAGTCAAGATAATAAAAAAAAACCTCTCTCTGCATAGTTTAAATATTTACCTGAAAACCAGTGAGGTGATAATCTGTGTGCATTACCAGTGCTACTCAAAGTTGTTTTTCTGTGACTGCTTTTCTCTCATTCTTATTTGTCTTTGTGGTGTTTGGAGCTTTGGAGGAGACAAGTAAACATGGAACGGTTGTGCTTAGGTTTTTCTCTGGAAGGACACCTGACATTGCAGATGCTGTTTTCTTGGCACAGAGTGACAGTTTGCACTGAAGCAAGTGGCTAATCAGGCTAAACCACAGCTTCTATATTTTTATCATGTTATCTCATTTTAACTTGAAGCAACCATGGGGGCCGTTGCATACCCCCTACCTCCTGTCTCTCACATTTTCAGAAATCAAGACTGAAATAAGCAGATGCAAAAAATAATGTTTTATTGAACACTTTTTGTTTTATTTAGCATTTTTTTTCTTCTGCCTCTAGACATTAACTTAGGAATCATTAATATGATCATCCATCTACAGAACTTACTACAGAAATCAAACACAGCTTAATGTACAGAATTTAGTAGCTACCAGAAACCATGATTACAATTCAATACCGTAACCTTGGATTTATATATATTCACTTTTAACTTCAGGAATCAATATTTGGTGGGAAACTCCTGATTTCCAATCACAACAAATGCACGCACACACACAACACACACACAACACAACACAACACACAAATATATTTTCAATTATACATTTTCTTTTTGGCTTAGTCCCTTTATTAATCTGGCGTCGCCACAGCAGAATGAACCACCAATTTATCCAGCATATGTTTTACGCAGTGGATGCCCTTCCAGCTGCAACCAATCTCTGGGAAACATCCATACACACTCATTCATAAACATACACTATGGAGAATTTAGCCTACCCAATTCACCTATACCACATGTCTTTGGACTGTGGGGGAAACCGGAGCACCCGGAGGAAACCCACGCAACCACGGGGAGAACATGCAAACTGACCCAGCCAAGGCTCGAACCAGCAACCTACTTGCTGTGAGGCGA
>CAIGQQ010032164.1:4761492-4776936 GCA_903798035.1 Danio albolineatus
ATAATAATAATAATAATAATAATAATAATAATAATAATAATAATAATGCATAACAATAATAAAAATACAGTATTTTATTCACCAAGAAAGCATTTGATTGATCAAGAGTGATAGTAAAGATATAATTCTGTTAAACTTTTATGTTTAAAATAAATGTTCCCTTTGTGCTCAAACTTAAAAAAAAGCATCATAGTTTCAAGAATAACGTATAGAAGCTCAACTATTGATTACAATAAATAGCATATCGTGATTTTATTGATATTTCTGAAGAATTGTGACAATGAAGACTAGTGTAATTGCGATGAAAACTGAGGCATCACAGAAATTGAATAACATTTTAAAATGTATTAAAATATAAATAGTAAATTTTAATGATATTTCAGAAATACTCCTGTTTTTAATGTATTTTTGATCAAATAATGCAGCCTTGGTGAGCAATCTTTAAAAAAAAAACTAAAAAAGTGAAAAAATTTAATGTAAGCCACAATTATACTTTTATAAATGAGGAATATAGCATACCGAATTAGTTACTGTGTATATAATTATTGATTGCCAGCCCTAATAAACATATCAGGAGAACACAAACAGACACCAGACATATGCATGTCTATGTAACCCCACTGTAGCTTGCTCTTCCTTTCCCACACGTTCCTGCTGCTTTTATACAATGCATCATAGCTTTTTGCTTTTAGTTCCAGACGCGCCTCCTTCGATCACACTGGGTCAGCCTCAAAGAGTGTTGCTCACCCAGGGGGAAAAACTCTCCCTATCCTGCTCCACCTCAAATGTCAACAGCGACATCGCAGTCAAGTGGAAGGCTCCGACCGGAGTGGTAAGATCACTCGCATGAACCGACCAGCTCTCACCTGTTTACCTGAGCACACTATGGCCACAACACACTCATATATAAACTGTACATACTGCAGGCTTTAGTAAACAGCACCTGTCAAAGACATCCACTGTTTTCCAAAGCATACTTATAGAAAGCATACAGAAGGTATGTGTGCGCAAGGTAGTTTGTATACCTATGATCGGTTGAGTGTTTGTAGACTGAGGATGACAATTTAAATATTGTTTGGACTTAATATTATGTCAAAACGAATTATGTTTGAAGTGTTCCTAAAAATTCTACATGATCAAGGTTTATGTAGATAGATGCTTCTGTTCTTCTATTCCAGTTTTGGCTGTTCTAGAGCACAAAGTATAGTTTAGTTAAAGTGTGAAATCAAAATGTACATTGTTTATGTTGCTAGTGCACATTGTTATACTTTAGGTGAACATTTAATCAAGTTAATCCACTGAATAGAAATGGTTTTGTAATCTTAAAGTCTGACCATTGGCTTCTATGTTTTGAGAGTCTTTCTCTGTTTATGTCAATATTCTTGACCACACACTGAGGAAGGCATTGTGCCGAAACGTTTGTGTTATTGAGTCACCCAAAGAATGTAAAAATAAAGACAACGCGAAGCAATTACCTGATGAGTGCGAATCATTACCTCTTTGAACGAAAATATTCTTGACTAGCCACTCTTACCGCTAGTTTGCTATGAGGGAATGATGTGCAAAAAGAAAGTCCCACCCCCTACTTAATATTCAATTAGAAATATATCAACAAACTGAAATGAAAGTCTCAGCAACGTCTGGTTCATGCTAAATTTAAAGGGTCATTTCACCCAAAAATACATATTAGCCCATGATTTACTCATCTTCAATAAACAAAATTCCTCAAGAGCAATTTTTCAAGTAAACAGCAAACATTTGACTTTAAAGTATAACTCCTCTGATTCAACATCTTACAAATCAAATCCAAAAGGTTATTATGTCATGGAAGGTAGCCACTTTAATGACGACCGTAACTTTTGAGTACTACCACCAGAGCACTCCTTGATATCAGGGGAGTGAGGCTTACCTGTATACCTTATTAGCTGGCCTCTGCTACATTGGGATGTACACAAACAGAAGTTTTAGTGTCTGGAGCTTCAAGCCATTGTGTTCATGCCATGAGAGCATTCATGTTCTTACTACTTATTTACACAATTATTTAAAGTATAAATCACTGTTATTATAGTGAGTGGGAGGGTTCGCCTGTGCCCTCAAAGTTCCCTAGGTCTATGTGACTTTCTGCTTTCGGTCTATTTCAATTGGAGTTATTATTTATTTATTTATTTTTTAAAATCCTGGCTCTTTTAAGCTCTACAATAGCAACGGGCAGATATTGTTCTTTAACAGTGCAGAACAAGTCCCATAAAATACTTTCATTCGTAACGACTGGAGTGAATAAACACCTCCTGTAGTGAATTAAGGCATTCCTGTAGGAAAATATGCATATTTACAACTATATAACTAGCACATTAGGATTTACTTCTATACCAAACTATATATCCACTTTTGTGTAACTTCTACATACTGTTTTACATGCTTGAAAAGATGAAAGATGAACAAATGGAGTTCAGTGCTCAACGGTGCATGCATTGCACATATTTCCTACAGTATGTCATCTGCCAGAAAGACCCCCTCGTAAAGCTCTTTTTATAATGGATGGGTGAACTTTATTGGGCTTAGAGAAGAGTGGACTGTTAAAGAGAAACACCCACTTGCCGCCAGATTAAAAGAGCGTGGAAATTCTTTAATATAACTCAGATATGTGTCAACTGAAGGAAGTCATATACACCCAAGATGCCTTGAGGGTGAGTAAATCATTGGATAATTTAAATTTTTGGTTAAACTAATGCTTGAACAACAACTCACAATCACATTTGGGAACTCCCGTACATTTTCAGGACTGCATTTTTGGCAAACCTGTGGTGTAGGAATACAAGCTATGTACATAAACAAATCTTCAGTCATCAAGACCACACTGGCATCTGAGACTGATGTTTGAAGGATGAATAACATGCTTTGTTTTACATAAGATTTGGAAAAACAGCCACACCCACACAGAGACAACCACAAGCACTTTACCCAATAGACGGCCAATGCCTCATATTTCCATAGTTGCCCAATCAGCTTAATGTCTGTTTTTCTGTTGCATGTGCCAAGAACCCATCAGTGCACCAGAACTCACATCTTCTGACGGAGCCCATTACTCACGTGAGGACGGCCATCCTCAGCCTGAGCTCTGTGACGATGCAGGACGCTGGCAATTACAGCTGTGAGGCCATGAACGAGAAAGGGACCACTGCAAAGCCAGTCTGGGTCAACATCTTTGGTAGATTTAATTTTGTTCTCAGGCAATGCATGAACCGGTTAAATTAAAATCTTAAATGCAATGAAAGTTGTCTTTAAGACACATCAATGTAACACACTATTAATACAACAATGTTTTATGTGTTTGTGTCAATAGAAAAAGGCTTCATTAACATAACAAGTGTGGATAACAGCACTAGGAGAGTGCGGGCTGGAGAAAGTCTCTCTCTGCGCGTGGTAATGAATGCTTACCCAAAGCCGCATACGTTTTCCTGGAGCTACAGTGGCGTAAAACTTACCAATACTACTGATCATGTCATCACCAGCCGGTCACATGGAAATAGGTAGGATTTTGGAATGTTTTATTACTACAGACATTTACTGTTTTTCAAATGAAGACATAACTAGAGTTGTAATGGTAACATATATGTTTTTTTGGCTAATGTTAGATGGTTTTTGTTATCATTCATTCATTCATTCATTTTTTTTCGGCTTAGTCCCTTTATTAATCCGGGCTCGCCACAGTGGAATGAACCGCCAACTTGTCCAGCATTTGTTTTACGCAGCGCATGCCCTTTCCAGCCGCAACCCATCTCTGGGAAACATACATTCTCACACACACATACACTATGGACACTTTAGCTTACCCAATTCCCCTGTAGCGCATATCTTTGGACCTTGAGGGAAACCGGAGCACCCAGAGGAAACCCACGCAAACACAGGGAGAACATGCAAACTCCACACAGAAATGCCAACTGACCCAGCCGAGGCTCGAACCAGCGACCTTCTTGCTGTGAGGCGATAGCACTTTCTACTGCGCCACCGTGTCGCCCTGTTTTTTTTAAAAATAAACTGTAAATATTAGCCAATATTGTTTAGTTAACTGTTCTGCTTATTTCTGCAGTTTTCATATTTCGATTAGCTTTTTCATTATGTAATGCTCACAAGTACCGCACATTTAAATGTAATCTTTAGCAAAACTTTTTTTAAAAAACAGATAAGTGCATAAAGTGCATTATAAAATTCTGAAGATCACATTTACTTATCGCATTCAAAGTGATTTTTTTTAAAAGGTTTGCACAGATGAATGAAAAACATGGATATATAGACCATTTCAAAGTGGTCGTCCATAAACATTTCCTGCTTGTTCTCAAACTATTCCATAACTGTAATAAGAGGCAATTCAGTCATAGATTGATGTTAAAACTGCCGTCATAACATTGTTTTTCAATATGTGGCTCTTTTTGGATTCTCGGAAGCTGCAGAAATGAAAAATGTAAAACAGGAAATACGTTGGGACCATTGCTTTTGTTTACATTCCTCAAAAGGGTCTATACAGAACAATGTTGTATGATTTAAATAAATTTGAACTTATTTTTCATTATATTTTTGAACCATTAGAATAGAAAAATTGAAATAAGCTGAAAGATATTTTCTTTCTATCTTTTTTTCCCAACAGTTACACCAGCGAGCTGAAGCTAGTGCGTCTCAAGGTGTCAGAAAGTGGCATTTACACCTTTTCATGCTTAAACCGAGACGCAACTATCCGTCAAACGTTTGAAGTCCATGTAATCAGTAAGTGAAAACTTTTAATGCAAATGACAAATATTTGGATTTTCCACTTGCCAGAAAATCGCATAGAACACGTATGATCTATGGCTTTTGTGTGTATTCTAGTTCAACAGTGATCATTCATATTTCTTGAGCATTGTGCCTGATAAACGAACACAATTGTCTCTGTAAGACCCTGGCTTAAAGCCCACTAACAATAGTGGAGGCCGTGTAAAGGCATATAAGAATGGATTGCCCTTGAAGACAGCAAATAAGGCATCTGTCAAACTGTCCATTATATTCCTGAAACGGGTCTTACATTTAAACGACAAAAATACTTAATATCTGGCATTCATTAATTCAGCTTACACAACATTTAAAGTAACTGCAAACTAGACAGCTGTACAAATATCCATCCCACTAACCAGGCTTGTAAATCTGACCCTGAACCGATCTTTGACTGTCAGGCAAGCCGCAGATTGTGTCCTATGAAGGGCCGATTGATGGACAGGTGCGCTGTGTGGCCGAAGGTTATCCCACTCCTCAGATCAAGTGGTATTACTGTGACCTGCCCCATTCAAGGTACGTTTAATGCCAGTTTCAAATACACCCACACACTCAGATAGGCACAAACAATGGGCTCCCAAAGCTCCCTTGAGAAGGGTTAGCATATTAGCCTCTCTGAGGGCACATTGTGACGCAGCATGGATTAGCCGCTAACCGCTAACTTGATGTTTGATGATTGGACAACAAAGGCTTTAGCTTGTTATGGATGGGGATAAGCAATTTGACTCTGTCATGACTGTGACATCACCAAAGCGATTGGCTGCTGTCAGTCATGTGACTGGAACAAGGCGCTCCTGTACAAGGGCTGTTTGTTCTTGGATAGTTTCAGTGTTGACAGAACACCTTAGCAAAGACTTAGTGACGAGCTTATCCAATCAATTCCTCTTGATGATCAAATCCGATCGGGATAACATGGCCTGTTTCACTTTGAGCATATAAACATGCAGTGCAATGTCTTTTGATCTCATCTGTGCGTTGGTTGCTGTATCTGTCGTGTGGCTGTTGAGAGGTTTCCATCAATGCTAAAGTGTGCACTTATTAGTAATGAAGATACAAGAGCAAGGAATGTAACCTAATTGAGATTATTTGCTCTTGCTTTTATTCAATGCTTACTCTGTTCAGTAGCAGTCATAGTTGACACTGAGAGAGACAGCATCAAAAAAAAAAAAAAAAATGAGAGAGAGAAACAAATAAATCATAGCTCTTGATGGTAGTGCATTCCAGTCTGTTGTTTGAAATAAAAGAGCCCTGGAGGCCTGGCACTTTACAGCTTGATATTTTGCTTTCTTAAGAAAAGAGCTATTTTTACACACATCTGTGAAAAATTATAATAGCCCCTGAATGCAGTGAGGGATGTTTATCACCAACCATAGAGCTTATAAAATGCGTTGATGTGCATTGATATACGGATGTCTTGCATTGCTGATATGCAGTTCTGATATGCAGACTTCCATTGCAATTTGTTTTATTTTTTCAAACTATGGAAGTCAGTAGGGAAAAGCACTTGTTTGATCACTCACGAGAACATGAAATGGAAACTGACCTCACACACTCTTGGTCTTATCATGAATGGTTCATTGGCGCATCTCATTCTGAAGATATGAAAATGTGGGCTTCATAATCTTTCATCAAATTTCCTTGCTGTTCACTAGAAGTAAAATGGATGGCTATGTGCAAGCATTTTGCACGTTGATGCAAGATTTTATTTGTAAATGCAAATAGAATAGAATACGTACAATAAAATTATTTTCAAAAGTACAATCATAAAATGAAATAAATTAAAACTAAATTGAATTCATAAGATAATAATCATAACAATACAATAAAATTATATTTTGTTTAAGAAAATAATAATATATACTTGCCACTAATTAACACTAATAACACAAATAATAAAACAACATGTATGTTATGTACATATCTCTAATATTATCACTGAAAACTCAAAAAACTAAAGAAATCTATAAACATCTGCAAATAAAAATAAAGATAAAACAAAATTTGATTGAAAATTTGAAAAAACAAACTGCTTTAAAGGCTTTGGAAACATATTTATTTTTTTTATTTTAAATTTTTTTGTCATTCAGAAGACAACAATCTTATTTATTTTTTTTGTTATTATGCTCAACTAAAACCTTGAAACTAGCATTTTTGTTAAAATACACTGTTAACAGTTTCCTGTAGAATTTATAGTAACTTACTGGCAGCAGTTTGCCAGTAACCTACAGTAAAATAAATTAGGTAAAATACTGCATTTACATTTACAGCACCATTTATCTTGCTGTATATGTATTTGCAGAACTGTATGTAAATTTTCACTGTAAAATATACAGTCATTTTCACAATGCAACTTTAAAATACAATAATACTGCATAACTGTGCTATGCAGTTAGTTTTACAGTTAAATACTGTGTAATTTACAAACATTGTTAACAGTGTACTGTTGTTTTCACATATGTTTTTAAGCTAGTTGACAGGGAAATGTGACTCATTTTCATTTAGTTTAACTTAAACTGTAAATTGAAAATATCAAAGAAATGTGAATTTATTATTAAAAACTGTAACAGTTAAAGTCAGTACTAAAATAGCACCATGCAAGATCATTTTTTGCAGCATTTTTCTACACTGAGCATTTCTGGAGCACAGCTCTACAAAGTCACTATATTCTCTTGGTCATTTCTGATTTGTTGAATGCCTCCTCAGGTGCTCTAATCTACTGAATGCCACTCAGGAGGAGGAGGATGTTGTCACCGTGACCATGACAAATCCTCCCTTTGGCAAAGGCGCAGTGGAGAGCCGTCTAAACATCACCAAGAACAATTACGCCACTCTTGAATGCGTGGCATCTGCCAATGGGGAAATCGTGTACACACTCTTCTCTATCAGCGGTGAGCAAATAACCTATCAAATATCTCTCAAACATGTTTTTATACACACACACAAAACACACCCTTTCAGACAATGACTGAAGACTCTAGCTAGCAATTACGACGTCTCATTCTCAGACGGCTCCACCTACAAACCGCCTACAGTCTGTTCACTGACCTTCTGATCCATATTGCATGATCTGCAGGCTGTAATCGGACTTGTTAGTACACTTGGTGTTTATTAGCCTCTTTGTTGATCTTCTGCATATCACACACATGCCCTTTAAATCAACTCTGTACTGTGCCAGTTTGGTCTGTACTGGCTGTGTTCATTTCTCACAGGTAGGGTGGGTGTGTGTCTTTGCTTTGGTGTCCTGGTAGTAAATTATCCTGTTGATTTTTGTTGATTTGTTTGTTTTGGGGTTTGGTTTTTTTCCCATCGTTGAGCCTGAGGGTGTGTCTCAATACACTCCCTAGGTCATTAGTCAGTGCGCTTGCCAGTCAGCTATTTCTAGGGCTTCATTTCCACAGTCAAACTCCAACCTGCATTCACATAAAAGCTCACAAAATTGGCAGCTCATTACAGGGAGTGCAGAATTATTAGGCAAGTTGTATTTTTGAGGATTAATTTTATTATTGAACAACAACCATGTTCTCAATGCACCCACAAAACTCATTAATATCAATGCTGAATATTTTTGGAAGTAGTTTTTAGTTTGAGCTATTTTAGAAGGATATCTGTGTGTGCAGGTGACTATTACTGTGCAGAATTATTAGCGACTTAACAAAAAACAAATATATACCCATTTCAATTCTTTATTTTCACCAGTGAAACCAATATAACATCTCCGCATTCACGAATATACATTTCTGACATTCAAAAACAAATCAGTGACCAATATAGCCACCTTTGCAAGGACACTCAAAAGCCTGCCATCCATGGATTCTGTCAGTGTTTTGATCTGTTCACCATCAACATTGCGTTTCAGCTTGTGTGTGTTGTTCAGTGGTGGATGTTTTTCAGCCTTTCTTACCTTGGCCATGTCTCTGAGTATTGCACACCTTGTGCTTTTGGGCACTCCAGTGATGTTGCAGCTCTGAAATATGGCAAAACTGGTGGCAAGTGGCATCTTGGCAGCTGCACGCTTGACTTTTCTCAGTTCATGGGCAGTTATTTTGCGCCTTGGTTTCTCCACACGCTTCTTGCGACCCTGTTGACTATTTTGAATGAATCGCTTGATTGTTCGATGATCACGCTTCAGAAGCTTGGCAATTTTAAGAGTGCTGCATCCCTCTGCAAGATATCTCACTATTTTTGACATTTCAGAGCCTGTCAAGTCCTTCTTTCGAGCCATTTTGCCAAAGGAAAGGAAGTTGCCTAATAATTCTGCACACCTGATAAAGGGTGTTGACGTCATTACACCACACCCCTTCTCATTACAGAGATGCACATCACCTACTGTAATATGCTTCATTGGTAGTAGGCTTTCGAGCCTATACAGCTTGGAGTAAGACAACATGCATAAAGAGGATGATGTGGTCAAAATACTCATTTGCCTAATAATTCTGCACTCCCTGTATATTCACTTAATGATAAAAGTAATTTTTCCTTAAATGTTCAAATGCTGAAAACAAATATTGTGCATGATTTTTGAGGTTAGTCAAAGCAATTGTGTTCATTCATTCATTTTCTTGTCGGCTTAGTCCCTTTATTATCCGAGGTCACCACAGTGGAATCAACCGCCAACTTATCCAGCATATTTTTTACGCAGCGGATGCCCTAAGCATTTTTGTGTCTATTGTAATTATTTAAAGGGGCTATATGTAATATTTATGTGTATTTGCCACATTTTTATTGCCAATGTTATAACAGTAAAGCTTCTCGAACGTAAAATTGAGAACTTTACCAACTTCCTATTGGTTGACATTGATGTTTTTGCATTCTTGCCAACAAGATGAGAGGTTAGTCATGATAATGTGTCATCTAAAGATAAGGGATTAATTCATAGTCGCTCATTGCCATATGTATATGAGCAATTCCATGCAAATGTCAACCTTACTACAAAAAAATTAAGTTGTCATCAAAATAGCAAAACCCTTCTAATCTTTTTTTGTGTATCCTTGTATTTTACAGTGCTGTACAAATACTCAAAAATGTCTCGGTCAATGTTTTCAAGCAATTATAGTTGATTTACCAAAATCTCACAAGTGAAAGTTTCACATCCATAACAGAAAAGTGTCACATCCATAACGAAGTTTTTTCCTCATAAATGCAAAAATGTAAATTAAAATAAAACCAACCATTTTTGTTCTATAGAGAGCCGACACTTCTCCTTGTGATTATCATTATTTCTTTTGGGTTGTGCAGTTTAATTCACAGAATTTCTACAAAGTATGTTGTATACTGTAAACTCGCAGACTTTTTTCGTCACATTCATAACGCATGTTTATTTTCCTCATTTAAAGTATAAAAATTGTTTACAGATTGATATTTTTTTGATCCCATAATTCTGTGAATATTTGTTTTGGAAAATGTAAACCGATGATTCAGGGCGCCACGGTGGCCGAGTGGTTAGCACGTTCACCTCACAGCAAGAAGGTCGCTGGTTCGATCCCCGGCTGGGCCAGTTGGCATTTCTGTGTGGAGTTTGCATGTTCTCCCCGTGGTTGCATGGGTTTCCTCCGGGTGCTCCGGTTTCCCCCACAGTCCAAAAACATGCGGTACAGGTGAATTGGGTAAGCTAAATTGTCCGTAGTGTATGAGTGTGAATGAGAATGTATGGATGTGTTTCCCAGAGATGGGTTGTGGCTGGAAGGGCATCCGCTGCGTAAAACAAAATGCTGGATAAGTTGGCGGTTCATTCCGCTGTGGCGACCCCGGATTAATAAAGGGACTAAGCCGAAAAGAAAATGAATGAATGAAACCGATGATTCAATATAATGTTAACATATACCTTATCTGTGCGTTTATGTTTTGAGTTTTTACTGAGAATGTCACATCATAACGCTGGAATTGCTCATATAGTATATATTTAGTGCTTAGGAAATGTACTAGACAACAGCTGCCCTGCCCCAATTTAAACCATACTGGTGATTACAAATATCATTTTTATCTTGTTTCTGTAATGGTTAATCTGCCAGAATGTGTTAGGTCTGTTGTCACTGTAGTATTTTTAATACTCCTGTAATAAAATTATGATTGCTATGTCCAAGAAAGGCAGAATCAATAGTAAAGTTGTTTTTTTATTATTCAGATCTCCGATAATAGTTGACTTGCAGTCTTCATAGCAGAATATCACCATATAAAATGATTTCTGTTTCTGATAAAATAATATATTTTCTTTAATGTTGATTTTTTTTTCTTCTGCTGAACACAAATAATGCTGACAATTCTGCTTTGCTATACAGGAATTAATTATCTTTATCTTTAAAAAAATAATGATGATAAACAATTATTTTAATGTGGCTGCTATTTTGTAATATTACTGTTTTAATATTGATGTAATTAATGTGAAAAAAAATTATCACAAATTAAAATGTGGTCATCATAATAGCACTGCACACCTACACAGAGATGAAGCAACCTCAAATGATCAGTTTTACAGAGTCTTAAAACTCAAAGAAAAGCATGAAGCAAAATAAAACTCGGAGACCTCGACCCAGGTGCTTCTAGTTTCCCAGGAATACTCAAGCAACCAGCCAAGAGGAAACGTTCATCTCCTCACATTCACTCCAGCTGTGCTTTTTGAGAAAATCTGAACCAGCTGCCAACTCGCAGGTCGCCGCTCCTGCTCAACCCGTGTAGGCAGACTCTCTTTTGAATAAGGCCAGATAACAGCAGACTATTATATAAACAGAGGTGATGAGTTTTATCCCTAATCTTGTTTCTTTTGTAAACCTAGCATTACCAACTGTTGGGGATTATCTTCAGAGTTTGGGGGGGTTTCGTTTTGGTTTGTTTTAAAAACACCACGCTTTTCCACCCCAGTTATTGCTCGTATTATTGCTAAAGACAGTGGTTAACCAAAGGTCATCCACATCCTTGTTGGATTGTTTGCTATGTTTATTATTTCTACTACATCTGTGCATGTTTAAAATCCTTGTCTACGTTTCCTTCGTTTAGCATTTTCCCTGTATTAATTATTCAAGTTACATTAATTATACTTTGACAACACAATTGTTAATATTATGAACATAATTCATATTAATCTATATATTAAAGGGAAGTGGTGTCATGTGGTGTAGTGGGTAGCACGAGTGCCTCACTGCAAGAAGGTTGCTAGTTCGAGCCTCGGCTGGGTCAGTTGGCGTTTCTGTGTGGAGTTTGTATGTTCTCCCCGTGTTCACGTGGGTTTCCTCCGGGTGTCCAAAGACAAAGTCCAAAGACATGCACTATAGGTGAATTGGGTGAGCTAAATTGTCTGTAGTGTATATGTGTGAATGAGTGTGTATGGGTGTTTCCCAGTGATGGGTTGCAGCTGAAAGGGCATCCGCTGCTTAAAACATATGCTGGTTCATTCCACTGTGGTGACCCCAGATTAATATATGGACTGAAAATAAGACGATGAATGCTTGAATGAATATTAAAGGTAACGCAATTTCACACAAAAAATGATATTTACTTATTAAAAAATAGTTAATATAATTAAAAAATGAGACATCACAAATCATAATGGTTATCATTTAACCATTTTATCATTTAGTTTAGATCGCTTGCAACATTTATTTTGTGTGTTTGTGTGTGTGTACTGGTTTTGGTGGTTTACAAGGACACAAATTTGTATAATGACATGGGAATGACCTAGGTATTACGTTGTTGAGGTTTATGAGGACATGTCATGTGTCCTTGCAATTCAAAATGCTTGAATATCATACTTAACAAGGTTTTTTAACATTCAAAATGTGTGTGTTACTTGTATTCATTACATTCCCCACATGCATAGCAATACCAGTAGTTTTTTTCAGCTTTGGGGGTAATTTTTTGGTCCTAATGAGGAAAAGGGCTCATAAATCACACAGAATAAATTATATTGAGAATGTAAAAATGCAGAAAGATTCCTGTGAGGGTTGAGTTTAAGCATAGAGTTGAGATAGGGGGTGAGAATTATACAGTTTAACGAGTATAAAAATGTCAATGGGAAGTACCGATGAAGACAGTTGTTAAAGTGTGTGTGTTTGTCTAAATGTGCATGTGTGTATGTAAAAATTTCTTCTCTACATTCTCTAAATTAGCCAGAAGAAAGAAAAAAAACTTCTAGTTGACCTTTTGCTTGAGTTCATCTAGATTTGGACTAGAGGTTTTTAAATGCTGTAGAGGATGTACTTTACAGTCGGGCTGCCTCAGGAAAGCCTGTTAGGTGATGTGGGAGCTTCTCAAGGTTTTGTCTCCAGCAGGAAAACCAGTGGGACAAAGAGCCTCAGGCAGAAGCTATTCAACCTCGGCTGAGCGAGAGTCAGAAATGCCTGTTGTTCAGGAGAGAGCTGCTTTTGTGGGAGTGTTGGATGGATATGCTTGGATGCAGTGGGATGATGATAGATGGATGGATGGGCAAGGATGGGAGAGAGAGAGAGAGAGAGAGAGAGAGAGAGAGAGAGACAGAGGGCTGTGAAAGCCAGTGGCAGGTTTACAAGGGATTACTTCCTGCAGAGTCTGCATTCTTTGATTTGAAATGGAGAGAAAGCTTCTTATAGCTTAAGAGCTTTACTACACTGCTCAGAACTACGCAGAAAAACAATAACACAACACGCATGAACACATACACACGGCAAAACACAGCTACAGTTTCAAAAGTGCAAAACAAATGAGTCGCAGTAAAGAGTTTCAGTGAGGATTATTCACACATCATTAAGTACAAGCAATTATGACATAACTGTGAGGCATGTTTTTATTCATGTTGATGGGGTTTTATTGCTAATGAACGGTTTGTTGCATTTCCAGCAACACTGTGGTTTTGTCTTAGTGTCAAACCGTTGTGCGATAGGCATTTCTTTATTATTTCCACTGGGATTCTGGCTCAAGGGCCGAGACTAACATGAGATAGAATGTGGTTTCCTGTGTTAACAGAATTGATCCTCAGGGATGAGCCGCGTGTATTGATTATCCGCCGATGCCTGAAACAGATTGCCATCCTCACACAAACACAGTGATTCTCAACCGAAACTAATCTCAGGGCTTAAAAAGCTTAACATTTTCAAGTACTGAATAAAATAACCAAATTATGTTAATAATAGTTTTAAAACTGCTCGTATTATTATTTAAATGAATATAAATTTATGTAATATCATTGACGGTAATGCTAAATTGATCTAAAATATTATTAATTATTATTATTATTATTATTATTATTATTAACTAATACTATTTTAATACATTGGCAACGTACTAGTGTGGTATTTGGTAACATTAATACAATTAATAAAACAAAATAATTGAAATTAAAATAAAATGTGCAAGTAATAATAATTAGTTTTTTTAAATAAGTAATATTATTAGAATTTATTTGTTTAAGTTTTTATTAACACGTTAAAGTTTTAAATTGTAATATATTTGTACTAGGTTGTTTTTATTTACTTCTTTCAGTCAAATTTTGGTTAGTTTGAACGTTATTTTGTCAGATTATTGCATTATTTACTTAATCATTTTTAGACTTTTAAATACATTTTTATTCTAATGTTTTTAAAATATATCAAAATATTAGATTTTCTATTGATCAATTAATTAATATCTACTTTGTGTAATAAATGTTCTCCTGGACCAGTTTGAAAATCCCTGCACCATATTATTTATCAGTATTACATAATAGTATTATGTTTTGTTAAAAGTCATTAGTGTTGTCTGTCATTTATCTTTTATCAGCCATTATAAAAACATATCCTCGTATCAAGATATCATCAACTCTCAGCCAGAAAAAGTACTATTGGTGCACTGCTATTTAAGAGACACATATTCTTGTCTGGGGCTGATGAAGGAGTGGATGCACGTTTGCTATCTTGCCTGTTTCTGATGTCCGCTGTATGTTGTTTTAATCTCCACAGAAAACACGGTTCCTCATGAACTCTTCACGCCGCTGCTCATCGGTTTTGTAGCCGCAGCTGTTATCCTTGTTCTCATCCTGATCGTACTGACCTACAAGTACATGCAGGTAAAATAGCGTTCATTTCATAGCTTGTCTTTCAGCATCGGAAACACATGCTGACTCACCTAGGTACTTAAGTAATGAAATAAAATTGAATAGTTTTAATCCTCATCATATTATAGCAATCAATACTGCAACATGTTTTGTTATTCTAGCGCAACCCATTTTGGGTTATTTGATATTGAACATGATACTCAAATTCAGCGCAATTTACCTATCACACCTGGCTACACTCCCACACTTTAGGGGAACAGAAACAATACACACTTAAGGAAATTATTTACTTAATTTACTCAGTCAGGTCAGACCTGATGTTTATCTGCACAGTTTTGCACTGTTGCACAGAGGAGCGACCACTGGTAAACACACAACGCACACATTGCAATTACTGTCCACACTTTTGTTTAAACAATTGATGTGTATTTACACTAAACTAAACTCTTATAGACTAAAACTGTAGCTGAATTGAATGTAAAGGGTTGTTTATGCCTCTCTCTACATATGTGGAGCATTTAGACTGAACTTTGTGACCTCATAGACTTGAATAGAGATATTTTGATAGTTATTTTCCTATATATATATATATATATATGTGTGTGTGTGTGTGTGTGTGTGTGTGTGTGTGTGTGTGTGTGTGT
>CAIGQQ010032164.1:4776946-4795071 GCA_903798035.1 Danio albolineatus
TGTGTGTGTGTGTGTGTGTGTGTGTGTGTGTGTGTGTGTGTGTGTGTTAGTTCTTGTTTTTTGGTGGGGGAACTAAAGGGAGAGTAACCCCTATCATGAAAACAACTATATAAAGCCTTGTTTATACTTCTGCGTCGAGTGATCGGCATGACCCATGGTGCATGCAATGCGTGTTGTCATGCATTTATACTTATGGTTTTTCATAGTAAATCATAGTAAATATATGATCTAATTTGGACTAATACAACCTTATTGTAAAGTGTTATCGTTAAAATAAATAAAATAAAGCTTTAAAAACAACAATGGCAACATTCATCTTTTTTATCCCTCTTTCTCCCTCTCTCATTTCTCATCTTCTACAGAAACCCAAATACCAAATCCAATGGAAAGTCATAGAGGGTATTCATGGAAACAACTATGTGTACATTGACCCCACTCAGCTTCCATACGACCACCAGTGGGAGTTTCCCAGAGATAAGCTGCGGTTTGGTGAGTTAAGTCTTCTTTAGAACGAGTAAATCATATTCGAAATCACTTTTCCATATTGAAATGTTTCTTTTGTTCGGAAAGGTTTACAAGGTTTATTGCTCCAGAAAAAACAAACACATTTCGAATAGAACAAAGCTTGCTTCTTTTCATTGTTGGCTGTTGCCCAGCTTCTGACACTGATAACTGCCGCCTTCCCCGAGAAGGAATAGCTGTATCCGTCAACAAACAGGATCTAACAGGATCTAGCATATCCCACTTCCCCACAAGCCACACCTCCTTGATTCAAAAACATGTTTATGTTCCAGTCGATAGCTGGTTTTGGATCAAGCCCCGATGACTGTAAACAAAAGTGAAATTGATGCATGTATCAATTTTCTCAGATTTGCTTTTCTTGAATTTCCAGGAAAAACTCTTGGATCTGGAGCATTTGGAAAGGTGGTTGAGGCAACTGCTTATGGGATGTCCAAAGCAGACACTGTGATGACCGTAGCTGTGAAGATGCTGAAACGTGAGTGAAACGCAACAGAGAGTATGTTTATAAATTTGTGAAATGTGAGTAGAATTGTTACACCAAGGCCTGTTTGACCAGCACGTTTATTTAGGCAAATGAGGCAGCGAGTAATGACACACCAGAAAGTACACAAACCTGCCTGATGAGAAGAGCGATGGTTAAACATTTGCAGTAACCCACAAATTTTAGTTCCCAGAACGCTCTGGGATTATTGGTTTATGCCTATGAGCCATAAAACCTTTAAATAAAAAAAGATTTACAGATCTGAATTACGAGGTGTAAACCATTGTGGGATTGTGAGAAACAAAAAAATCTAAATTACAATAACATTTAAAAAGAGAACAATTTTGTGGAAAAAAGAAAGATCAGAATTCAGAGTCAATGGCCTGTGTTCACAGGCAGGGCTTACCTTAAGTGGAAGTCAAGGCTGTCCTTTTTCTGCTCTCTTCACATACATCCACTTGAAATGGTTTTTGAAATGAGAAAAAAATGTAGAGCGGTACACAATTTTGTCCATTGGGAACCAATTGGCAGCTGGGCATTGCTAACAAAATGGAGGAGATCGATGAATGGACGAAAGCAGGGAAGAAACGAGATATGTCTTGATAGCCCCGCCCTTAGGACATACCATTGGCCAGAAGTGAAGAAAATTAGTTTCGAGAGGGAGGGAAGGTTACGGTTTTTATGGTTTTACAAAATCATTTGCACAGATACATTGTTGATAACAATAGCTACTATATATACTATATACTATGCTACTCTATATTACTACTACCATACTATATACCAGTGGTTCTCAACTGGTTTGGCCATGGAACCTACATTTTTACATGGTCATCAAGTCGCGACCCAAATTTTTAGGAACTATAATTATAGGAATTATAATTAATTTGTATATATTTGTTAACATACACAAGTAATGACAGATAAATCATAAGAAAATCACCAACACTTACAAATAAACAATATTTTATTGCTGTCATTGAACAAAATGTATCAAGTTATAGAAAGATTACAAAGTAAAAATGACAAATACTGTAAACAGCGGTTAGGGTTCAGTTCACATGAGCTAAATTAAACTGTTGTCGCATGCACATTGTAAAATAAAAGTCCGGTATAAGCAAAATAAATAGTAAAATTTATGTTTTTTTTGACCACAAAATGTTCCCACGACCCACTTTTGGGTCACGACCCACCAGTTGAGAAACACTGCTATATACTATACTATATAAATTTTGATTTCAATGCCAACATTAAGTCAAAATTGGGCCTTAAAAATTACTTAACTAAAAGATATAGCTAGTGTGTACCTCGAGACAAATGAATGGCACTATTTTAAGATCTGTTACAAAGCTTGCAGTTTGCTTCTGCCTAAATGGACAAATGTTTTTTTTTGACGTCACTTCATACTTTTCTTATCAAATCTTCTGACCAATCAAATGATCTCCACTATCTGACATGTCTTTTCTCCTTTAAGACCCTAATGCTATAGAGGCTTGAGCATAACTAGTCTCGCTGGCAGAGGTGTGATAAAACAAAATGCTATTGATTTCTAAACAGAGTACGGGCTACTATATATCCCACCCTGTCTTCATGTTTCAGTTTACACATTTTATTTAAGTCAGACATTGACACACAGCCTGGTCTGTGAAACTGGATGAATATTATTATGAATTTGGGAGTTCACAATTGTGAACTGTGAGATATATCCTTTGAGATTAAAAAAAGGTTAGATTAGAATTCTGAGACTGTATCTCACAATACTGGCAATTTTCTTGTGAAAAGATCTATAATAAATATGCAGTTGCAAAAAAAATACAGTCAGATTTCTGAAAGAGATGTCAACTATGAATTCTGGCTTTTTGTCTTGCAAAAATGTCTAACAAACATACAATTTTGAGAAAGTTGAAGGTCTGAAAAAAATGTTTGACTTTTTATTATTGACCTTTTATTTTATTATTTTTAGAACTCTTCATATTCTTGCAGTTTATATTTCAAGAGTTCACACTTAGCTGATGATTGATTATAAAGCTTGTTTGACATGCTGTCTCGGGAGAGAGCCCTGAGCTCATAAGATCCTCGAGCCTGGGGCTCCCTCCCGTTTGCAAGGCGAGAGGAGAGTTTGAGCTCAGGTAGAGTTCGAGAACTCCCCTGCTAATGTAGCTAAGGTAGCTAATGAACAGATAGTGATTGCTATGAAAAGATAACTACTTACTAGGAGCATGTCTATGGAGCATGTTTTTGGACAGTGGGAGGAAACCGGAGAACCCGGGGGAAACCCACATGAGCGCGGGGAGAACGTGTAAACTCCACACAGAAACGTCAGCTGGCTTGGAAAGGACTAGAACCAGTGGCGTTCTTGCTGTGAGGCAATAGTGCTAACCACTGGGCCACCGTGCCACCCATCTAGGAAAGGAGGAGGAGTTGGGGTGGACGGGGGGATTCTTCAAAACGAAGATGGCTGTAATATGGAACTTAAGGTATATATAGTGGCTTAGGACTCATCTGATTGGTGAATCATAAATTGAATAATGCGGGACCAGCTGCAAGCAATCATCTGCACGCAATCCTCTCGAAATTAGTTTATAAATAAACTTCACTTAATCAAAATTGCAATTCAGATATTTTTATTAGTCTTTATTTAATCCTATAGCAGAAATGGGATTCCACTGATGTATTGTATCAAAGAAGTGCTGTTCTTTTGTTGTATTATTCATGCTTTTATCCGCTGTGGTCTTTTTCCCTACAGCGAGTGCCCATGCAACAGAGAAAGAGGCTCTGATGTCAGAGCTGAAGGTGCTTAGTTATCTTGGCAACCATATTAACATTGTTAACCTGCTTGGGGCATGCACTGTTGGAGGTAAGAGACTAACACTAGATATTATGTCTGCATGTTTTTGCAGTTGTGTATTACGTTGTTCTTCATTGCCAAACTCGTCTGTTGCACAGGTCCAACACTAGTTATAACAGAGTACTGCTGTTTCGGTGACCTGTTGAACTTCCTGCGCAGAAGGAGAGCATACTTCTACTACACTACACTAGGCGAAGATGCTTACTATAGAAATGTCATGATGCAGTCAGAACCAAAGTAAGTACAGTATGATCGGTGCAACTGGTGAAGTGCATGAAGTCCTTCTGGATTCCCTAAATATCATTTGTATTTGATCGCAGTGACAGCAGGAATGGATACATGACCATGAAGCCCTCTGTACTGGGAAGCCTGTCCTCAGAAAACAGACGATCGCTTAATAAAGGTTGGATTCATGTCTTGCGTCTTCCTTATCATATGTCTTCTTGTCTTTTTTCTTCTCATCTCTTCTTGTCTCATGGCTTCTTATTTATTCCTTTGTTGTCTTGTGTCTTTTCCTCCGGTCTGTTTTCAGCTCACCTCATCTCTTCTTGCTTTCCTTGCATCTCTCATCTTGTTTCAGCATTGTTCATGTCTTACTTGACTTTGTCACCCTTTTAGGTGATTCATACAGTGATTCAGATGCCGTCAGTGAGATTCTACAGGAAGACGGCTTGACTTTGGACACTGAGGATCTTCTCAGCTTCTCCTACCAAGTAGCCAAAGGGATGGATTTTCTGGCGTCAAAGAACGTAAGTGTTTCCTTGTTTGGGAGGAATCTAATCACTCATCATGATCCCGTCAATCATTATTATATACAAGTGCGCATAAGCAGTGTACCAGCGACAACTCTTCTGGCATTCGGTCCCATATAATCCTCTGAAAAATGGCCAAAGCAGATGCAGTTTTTTATCTTTGGGCAATGCATTTTCGTAAAGCTGCTTTCATAGTTGAGCTTTTCCCAAAACCCCCCAATCGCTGGTCTCCCAAGTAGAGAACATTAAGGATTGGGGCCACCCCTCTAGGCATCCTTCTGCAAATTCGCTAAGGTGTCACCACAGACTTCGATCTTCTTCACCTCCCTGTAGTCATCCATGTACCCCATCTGTTTCAACTTCTCCACGCACTTCAGCTCATCTGGTTTCATCTGGAATATCTCCCATCCCTTACATAAAAAATTAACTGTTAATAGGTTGTGGCATGTGCTTGCCATGTGTTGCTAGCAAATGTAACGTCTTTCTACACGTTCTTTGATTTAAATTAAAATTTCCATCCTTAAATCGCTGGACAATTCACATTTGGTTCCTTGGTGGATTACTTTTTTTTTTTTTTTTATTACATGCCCACATGTCATTTGAAACCTTCATTCATCTTCAGAATACAAATGAAGCACTTTTTAGTTAAAATCCAAGAGCTACCTTATCCTCCATAGACAGCAAGGTACTTGACTTGTTAAAGTCTAGAAAAATATATTTAAAAAATCTTTAAAACACACCATATGCCATCAGCAGTTTAGTTGTAATATAATAAATCTATGAGAATACTTTTGTGCACACATATAATAAAAATAACAACTTTATTCAAGCATTCCTTCTCCTCAGTGTCAGTATATTTAGCACATTCATGACATCCCCATCCATGACTTCACAGGTGTATCTAACGTAATATGCTAGAGGTGCAACATGTCAACACTCTTGATAATATTCATTCATTAATTTGGCTTCGGCTTAGTTTCTGTTTCAAAGGTCGCCACAGCAGAATGAACCAACAACTATTTCAGCATGTTTTATGCAGCAAATTGAGGGCGTACTCACACTATGCTATCCGAACCATGCTCAGGCCCGTTTACCGGATAATTTTAGAAGTGTGAGTGCGCTGAATCGAGCTCAGGCACAGTACAGTTGGCCGGCCCTGGCCCGGTTGGAAGAGGTGTGCCTGAGCGCGGTTCACTTGGGCTTTGGCACGGTACGCTTGTAGTGAGAGTGCAAAGCGCGCCTACGCCTAAAACGGAAGAGGAGACGTGACTTTTGGCCACTGTTTCATATGGATTTATTAGTCATTCTTACTGTTTAATGAACGCAAACTGTCGTAGATTATTAAAGACGCAAACCCCTCACTGCACCACAGCTGCGCCTTTAGTAAACCTTCTAATTCCTGCAGCACGAGGACTTTATGATTATTTATGAGCGTCAGCAGTGGCTGATCTGTTCGGCGGAATATTTGACTGTGTGTCATTGCAAATCAAACGACTAAAACGATATAATAATATAAAGAAATCTCCACTGAAATCTCAGAGAGCGCTTCTCTTACACTGAACAGCACATCATCGATGACGTAAGCGTGCTCAGGCCCAAATGCAATGTGATTGTGGGCCGTCAGGGAAGACGGACGGGGGGACAAGCGTGCTTTGGCCCAGTTAAAGGGAACTGTACATAGTGTGAGTACGCCCTGAGAGTACACCCATACTCACTCACCAGAATTGAGAAACACCCATACACACTCATTCACTATGGATAATTTAGTTTATTCATATCAAATATAGCACGTCTTTGCACTGTGGAGGACAATGGAGCACCCATCAGAAACCCATGTCAACACGGGGAGAACATGCAAAGTCTACACAGAAATGCCAACTGGCTCTGCCAATTCAAGCCAGCGACCATCTTGCTGTGAGGCGACAGTGCTAACCACTGAGCCACCATGCCGCCTACTCTTGATAATATTCCAGTTGAAATACTTAAGGCGAGATCGACCTTCCTGCTGAGTTCAGCTCCTACCTTGATCAAACACACCTGAACCAATTAATTAGGACCTGAACAGCACTACATAATTACAGGCAGGTGTGTTTGATATGTGTTCCAACTGAAATCTGCAGGACGGTCGATCTCCAGGAGCAGGGTTGATCACCCCTGACTTAAGGTATACGTTTCTGGACTTCGAACATGTCTGGAACGTTACCATCTATAGAGAATGAGGCATCTCTCAGATTTCACCTAAAATATCTTCATTTGTGTTCCAAAGATAAGCTAATATCGTGGGTGAGTAATTAATAACAGAATTAAAATTTTGTGTGAACTAACCCTTTAATGAGCAACTTGAAAAATGAAGTTCAAAACAAGGAGGTTTGGAAGGAGCTGTCATATATACGCAGCTTCTGTTAGCATACTTCTACCTCCTACATTTCTCTGATTCTTCTTCTACATAGTACCAATATGAGGGAAGTTCGGGTTTGAGTGTCCTTCAAGGAACTCAAGCCAAGATTGCTTACCATTATCTATCAAGGCTCAGTGGGCAGCTGAACTTGTTAATCATTTGTTTGTGCTCTGCCTCTCTAACGGATAGTGAGTTTTATATTCCGAGTGTTTGCAGTAATCCCATACCGCAGATCTTCTCGCTCTTCCTCTACAATGCCACAGGCTCACATTCCGTTACCTCTGTCCAGTCAAGGATTGGGTTACGCCAGGTCACATACAAACCCACACATGTTGTCAAGCACATGCACACACTCATTCACCGAGGATCATGCCGAGAAATATCACATTTCCCCACCTGGTCAGCAGGTCCAGGATTCAGTTTAGTCGAAGAGCACTAAATTAGTCACACTGAGTTTACTGTCAGCCCGTTCGTTTCAGCACCTCCACGCTAACTTACATTTGGGAATGCGCAACACTTCTTTGCTAATGAGGTTTTGAATTTTGGCACTGTTATTGTAAATACTTGGCACTTTGGATAGTCCTGACATTTGAAAGCAGATAGTTCACCCAAAGATGAAAGTTTAACCATCCTTTATTCTCCATGCTATCTTCCATACTATCGAATTAAAAGCTATGGAAGTCCATAGTCCAAGTCCAAGGATATTTATAGTCCCTCCATCCCACTGTTGTTTATCCACAACAATCTATCAAAATAAATATAAAACACCCTTTACTACGGTATTTCATTTTGTATGGGTGGTCCATCTCTGCTTTAATGCATCTGCTTTATTGCATAATATATTAGAGTGTATGTTGACCTGTGTTTCCACATGAGGGTTTAATGTATATGTGCGTTTTCAGTGTATTCACAGAGACCTGGCAGCCAGAAACATTCTCCTCACCCAAGGCAGAGTGGCCAAGATCTGTGACTTTGGACTAGCCCGGGACATCACCACTGACTCAAACTATGTTGTCAAGGGCAATGTAAGTCATTACTAGCTCCTCAGATACAACTTTAATCTAAATTTGATCTTTGCTCTGGATTTTCTCACTAGATTTTACAAGTCTTACGGTTAAGTAATTATGGGATTAAGTGAACGGCACGTAATCCAGAATGAAGACACTTCCTTGAGGTTAAAAGCTTTTAATTTGCATTGGCACAGTGCTAATGGCTGTCAGCCGAACATAAGTTGCATCCCAAATGACACGCTGTACACTATGCAGGGTTGTGTGTGGGTTTTATCAGGTTAATTTGTCATTCATCATTGGAGTCTGAAGGTCCCGCCCTGACACCATGTAATTAAAGTGTGACAGTTAAGTGCATTCCACACTTTGCTGCTTTTTGTTGTTGTTGTTGTTTAAATAAGTGTCCCCTACAAAGCACATATTATTTTGGGTTTTTTCAGTGTGAACACATTACTTGCACTACATGCAATAGAAAGGAGCAAATGTGCAAATTACTACAGCATACAGATTTGAATTTAGACGGTTACCCTGTTATCTTTAATGCCAAATACCTATTTTTTCAATAATTAAATAAAATGTTTAATACAATAAAAATTTTTCAGTAATGACAACCTATGAATAATATGACACAATTAATAATTGTGGATTATTTCTTTTTAATTTGTTATAATGATTTTTAGTTTTGCTGAATTGAATACATTTTCTTTCGGCCCTGGCTTTATCAGGGGTCACCACAGCAGAATGAACCACCAATTACTCTGACATCTGTTTAATACAGCAGATGCCCTTTCAGCCCCAACCCAGCATTGAGGCCCCGTTTACACTAATGCGTTTTCGTTTTAAAGCACATGTTTTGCTACGATTACGCCGGAGTTTTCGTGCCCCGAAAACGGAGCGTTTTTGAAACGCTGGAGAGGCTGTTTTCATTCTAAAACTCTGCTGCTCCATCTCAGTGTGGATGGGGGAAAACGGAGACGTCTAAAAAAGGAGGCGTGGCTGTTGAGATTCGCTACTCGATTGGGGCTTTTGGGTCATTGCGTAACCTTCCCTTATTTGTCAAGCCCCTATCACATGACTATAACGCCACCGAAAGGCAGCAGACCAGTCTTCACTGTAAACAATAATATGGACGCAGAAATGGGAGCGTTGTTTGCACTATTGTCCAATTTGGGCGCCATTGTGCAGTTAAACTCTGCATTTTTTACTACAACAGCTGCATATATTAGCAAGAGGCAAGCTATTGTTCAAGCACTCGCTAATCGCTCGCGTTTCAAGCAGCGTAAGCCCTATTTAGAACACTGGTTTTGGGTTACACCAGAAATAACCAGTGCCTGGTGGGACATGTTTGTAAGTGAAGTAGTTGTTTCAGAGGATTGGCATAAGAGAAAAGTTTGTTGACTAACAATAACCAAATGCCGAGTGAGACACATGCTTCCGGTTTATACTTGAACGCGCATGCCCAGAGTGCGCGAATGGTCACATGATATACTTTTTTGGTGGAGTAGTGTGGACTGAGATATGTTCAGAACACTGGGTGACAAGCTAGTGTGGACGCGGATCGTTTTCATGCTAAAACATCGTTTTAAAACTAAAACACACTAGTGTAAATGGGGCCTAAGAGTACAACCATCAGTGCTGGAAAGCACCCACACACTCTCCCAATCACACACTACGATTAGTTTAGTTTATCCATACCCATTTATTTTATCCAATTTACCTATGGGGGAAACTGGAGCACCCAGAGGAAACCTGCAAACATGCAAAAGAAAGGCAACCTTCTTGCTCTAGGGCAACTGTGCTAAACACACTGCCCCCTTAATAGAATACATCTATTACAACTTATAACCATATTATAATGTTTCTAATACAATAAATGATACATCATAATCTGGCAACGCAGACAAAACATATACTGTGAAAGTAATTTAGCACAAATTAAATACAAAAACTCTTCTTTTATAATCTCTGAAGCTGCAAAATAAATATCTTACTTAAATCGTGTCAGCACTCTGTTGTTAAAACATGAAGGAATTTAAAGAAGCGTGCAGAATTCAATCATTAAACTGATTTCAATCGTGAGAACCGTAATACTCTAGCTCTTAGAAATGAAATCCCCTTTAAAGCACTATGACCATATTCAGTATAAAATACAAGAACTTTCATCCATGTTGAGACATGCACTTTACCTGAATGTTAAACATTGGCAAGAGATCCATGCAAAGCAAGCTGAGAATAGGGTCATTTCTGCAATATCAAGACAGTTGATTTATTTTCCAGAATTTGCATTAAAGAGAACACTAATGTCGCTATTGCTGGCTTCTACTACAGATACTCTATTTGCATCCTGGTTTTCATGGTGTAAACGAAGCCCAAAGCAACAAACAGTCACGACAAACATGGTTTACACTTCAAGTCTTCTTGGCTATTTTTATTTCATACATTTATGTCTTTAGAGCTTTAGTTTGCATACTTGAAATAATTAAGCCCTAGGTTAATCAAACACTGTTATCATGTACCCATTTTTAACTGATTGGTGTCCAGATTACTGTGTTGATTTGTTTGTTTTGGGTGTGTCTCAATACACTGCCTAGGTTATTAGTCAGTGCACTTACCAGACAGCTATTTCTAGGGCTTCATTTCCACATAAATCCAACCTGCATGATATAAAAGGCAGAAAAATTGGTGATTTATTTATTTTGTAAAGCACATTGTCCATTTATTGTGTTCACTTGAAGGTTAATAGTTCAGAAATTTGGCATCACTCAACCTAGTATTTCAGTATTCTTCCACCTATGGAAATTAATGTCTACTGGTTTCCGACTCAAAACACCTTCTCTTGTGTTCAACAAAAAAGGTCTAAAACCGCTGGAAGGTGATTAGATGTACATTTTTTGCATCTCATTAAGCACTGTTTGAAAGACCTCAAGCCATGTAACATCAATCTACAACTTGTTAATAACATCAAAACCGCACGGTTGGGGTTTCCAAATGTGTGTTTTGATTGTAAACCGTTTCTATGGGAGTCACGGGAGAACTTTGTGATGCACTGTGTGTTTTCAAGTCGTCTGTGCTGTTAAGGAAGGAATGTGTGTAATGAGGGTTTTCTCTGCTCAGGCTCGTCTCCCAGTAAAATGGATGTCCCCGGAGAGCATCTTTGAGTGTGTTTACACCTTTGAGAGTGATGTCTGGTCTTATGGCATCCTGCTGTGGGAGATCTTCTCCCTCGGTAAGTTCAGCTCATCTCATGATAACCAATATTAGTATATATAGGATGAACTGCTTTTTAATTCAGATATTGTGCTTTTAAAGGCAGTAGTCCATATCCGGGGATGCCTGTGGACTCTAAATTCTATAAGATGATCAAGGAAGGATACCGAATGGAGTCACCAGAGTTTTCCCCGAGTGAAATGTAAGTTTGAGATGTGAGTAGTTCTGTAGGAAGAAAATGACAAGATAATGAGACAATTTACATGCTACAAAAATGTTCCCAGGCACACAAAAAAACATTGCTGTGTTGTGTTTCAGGTACGATATCATGCACTCGTGCTGGGATGCTGACCCCGTCAAGAGACCCTCATTTAGCAAGATAGTGGAGAAGATCGAACAACAGATCTCAGACAGCACCAAACATGTAGGCTGCCTTTTTTTCTTCTTCTTCTTCTTCTTTAGTTCTCAAAACTTTGTAAAAGTGCAAAGGTCAATAACTTAATTTAGTTTTTTTTTTCATAATTGTTTTTTAATACACAAAAAAGATGTTTATACATAAATACCAAAAATGCTTGTTATAGTTAACTTAAAGCCATATATTTTTTATTTAAATAAATGTCATCTCAAAAAAATAAAATAAAATAAAATAAATCTGCTTTCTGCCAAGGAAATCTTTCCCATTTTATATTCAGTTTAGCTAAAAAATAATAATAATATGCAATGTAATCAAAATAAAAACTAAAATGTAAATGAATAAATAAAATACAAAGGGACTAAGCCGAAAAGAAAATGAATAAATAAATGAATGAACGAATAAAAAATACACACACTTGAATTATTTGTATTACAAACGACAATAAACACAAAATTTCTAAAGCTTTAATAATTAACACAATGCAGTTTTTTTTTCAAAATGTATTTGTTTAAATCAGTTACAAAATGCTGTTTATACATAAAATGATTTGAAAAATGATAAACATATCAGGCTTAATTTAGTTAACCAGGCCTCTAAAGAGCATCATTGCTGTGATCTGGGAAGAGATGATGCCAAGTACAGAGCATTTCTAGAGGTCTCCTTAATCCTGGACCAGGCTGTATCCTGAGCAGATACTGTGGTGGTCATGGAGGAGTGGAGAGCATGAGACTGATTCCTGAAAGACCCCAGTGACAGATGAGTCTTCGCATTGATCCCGTGGGCCAGCCTGAATGCCCACCGGTGACCTACTCACACCTGCAGCTTCTCCACGATGGACGTCTAGCATTCTCCAGCCTCGAACACCTAGACTGCAGCTCTGAACAAGAAGTATGGCCAGAGGAGAAATGGTCGTGCCCAACTGAGCCTGGTTTTTCTCGAAGTTTTTTTCTTTCACTTTCATCAATTGGTGAAGTTTTGTTCTTCGCCACAGGGTAGATTGGTTGGGACTTGTGGAGCTGCATATCAATGGATTTGCTCTTCAGTGTTTGGACTTTCACCTGAAAATTAAACCACACTGAACTAAACTGAACTTCAACTTTACAAACTGGATGGACACAGTTTCAGTCTATTAGATCTTCTATGTGAAGCTGCTTTGACACAATCTACATTGTAAAAGCGCTATAGAAATAAAGATGAATTGCATTAAATTGAAGTTAATTAAACTTAATACCAGAAGACATAAATAATTTATTATTATATAAATGTAATCATACAAAAATATTTAATATTTTAATATTAAATATAATATTTAATATTTTATAATATTTTATATTTTATAATCAAATATTTAACATCTGATTTCTTTTCAAGAATATTTTCCCATTTTCAATTAGTTTAGCTCAAAAATCTAATAAACAGAAACCAAAATAAAAACTAAAATATAAATTAATAAAAAAACACGTTTGAGAAAGTAAAGATAACAATAAAACACAACTAAATGACTCAAAGTATAATAGTTGTAAGATAAAAACATAAAACTTTAAGTAAAAACATTTTCATTTCTTCTTTTTTTTTTTTATAAATGTTTCTAAAATCCACACAAAAAATATTTTTTTCCTTTTTGTTGAAATAAGTAGTTAATAAAACTATATCATCTCTGTCTTTTTCAGATTTACTTAAACTTCAGCTCCAGGTTGCCAGCGGCACCAGGCCCCCGTGAGGAATCCAGTTCTCATGTCCATCGACTAAACTCAGTCGGCAGTCACAGCACCGCCACTCAACCTCTGCTCTCCAGCAACGATGTCTTTTTGGATAGATCGAGTCCAAGTCACCCTCTGGTCTGAAGATCCCACTTTCAGCAAAAAGCAGCATCTTCTAAGACTCTCTGCATCATTGTAGCTGTCTGACATACGTGAGGACTGTGGTGAAAACACTGATCGTAAATCTCATTTAGGATCCAAGAGCTTTCCGGCTCTTTCCACCTTTCTTGCAGACTGTGTATATAAGAAAGGACAGTGATGGTGTGCTTTCCTATTACCATTTCATGCAATCTTTGGAACTGTGGGACACTGAGTTTTCAAGAAAGCTAATAATCAATGCTGGCATCATTCCATGGTACTATATCTCCAGCGCGGATCTGCAGGAGAAATGAACTTGTTTTCTATAGAATCCCTTCATTACGTGGGATATATAAACACAATAATGCTTCTTTTTGCTAGTTGTCGAGTCTTTACAGGTGACAAAGTCAAGCGGGCTTATTTAAGTCTTGGGACGAGATCAAATCACGATGAGAACTTTGGAAATTTGACATCTGACGTCATTTTGACATGATCTTTTAGCTGAAAATGCATTATATCGCACCTTTAACACTCGTGTGTTGAATATGACTCCATGAGTGTCAGTAGTAAAAGTGTAAATCGCTGTTATTTTCCTATCGAATGTATCATTTCTGCTCAAAAATGAAAATATCGAACACATATAAGGCTACGTTATCCGGATTTGTATGTATAAGCAGCAATAAGTCCGCATTGTAACTTTGACAGCATGATCATGCGCAAGCCAAAAAACAAGCTACTTGATGCATGTTGCGTTGGGGCTAGTATTTTGTCTGTTGGCAGCTGAATCTGTAAGTTTATGTTTCAATAGACCAAATTAAGGCACAATTCAGTTCACTGTCAGGAAAGGTGTTGAGACAGGTAGAGGCAATTCATCACAGCTCATCATTTACTCAGTGATATTTTGGTTACATAGCAGTATTATGTTATTGGCTTGTGTTGTCTTCTTTTTTTTTCTCCTTTCAACCTGGAAACGTAATTTGGGACAGCAAAATGATCCAGTCGAGCGGTAATTCAAGCTTGAGGCATCAAACTTTTAGACAGTGTTTCTTTTAGGGATCACTTTAAACCGTTTCTGTCACTTCTACAAGGAAAATATTTGGTTAAAAAACACCGGTTTCAATTGTATGGCTCGGTTTAGATGTTCGGTTTAGAGTTGTTAGGACGTGGTTCCATAATGGTGGAAAATCAGCTTTTGTAGCAACAGTTCTGTTCTGTAATCCACAAAAGTCAGAGCGAAAACATATTTGATGACACTGGAAGGCATAGCAAGTACTGCTCTTTTGTACATTTGTAAATGTTTCTCTAGCTTCTTCTCTTTTTATTATTATTATTTTTTGCATAAAAAGAAAGGTGGGGGGTTGATTGTTTTAAGTAAAGACACCTCTGAGGGTACGTTTATACAACAGTGACTACGTTTACATGGACATCAGTTATTGAATTATTTGCTTTAATCTGAATGAGACAATAATATGATTAAGGTGTTTACATGAGTTGCTTTTTTTGGTTCCTTTCATGATCCCGTTTGACATGTTGTAGCACATAATTTCAATTAACGACATTGTATCGTCACGCTATCCACATTTTCTCCAGAGTTTCATCTAATTTCGGTTATTTCATTTTTAATTTAATCGACTTTAACTGCAGTTTTGCACTTTCACCTTCATTCAGGAGCGTTTCACGCATGCCCCCTGTGACAAACGAGATATTGGACATGACTATGAACTGCTGGAAGAGTTTTGTTTTAATGTAATTTGATACCGCTCACTGTATGGGGAAAAAAAAAACTTCTGCATTTCGCAATGCAGGTGTCTGTGGTCCTTCACTGTCCAGTAGGTGCAGACAATATTGACAAACCGTCATGTCTGTATAGACTATCCTGTTGCAAAATGCGACAAAAGTCCTACACGACGGTAATAGTTTGATTGCAGCGTTTACATGTCTGTACTGCACTTCAATAATGCGACTAAAATCGGCATACTCCACCTCTTAATTTGATTTCTGTTTAGTTCGATTTTGACCTTATCAGATGAAATTAATCACAAATCACTGTTTACATGGTGGACTCCTAACCAGAGTATTGTCTTAATCATATTAAAATCGCATTACTGGTGTCTATGTAAACATGCTCAAATGTTTTTCTTTTGTGTATTTGAAAACTTTCGCGAATGACAATGTTGTCAAGATGGTTCCTGTGGAAACAATTGCTAAACACCACTGCATTATGCATGCCAGACCAGTAGGTGGCAACAAAACAAAACACTACAGCTCTGTGCGCAAACAGTCCTGTAGTGTTCCTTGGTGTTGTATTTTTAGCTTGTCAATCACTCATAAATAGATAATACGTGGACTGATTAGTGGATGACATCACAAATTTAGCAAAATCAAGTTTTTTGTTACTTACAAAGAGACAATTATTGTTATTATTATTGTAGACATGTATTGTTTCTAAAAATAGTTTCCCGATTTTTGCTAAATTTTGTGCAAAAATTAAATGACAATAACTGGCGATGTTGTAATCACGATTAAGGGTGCTTTCACATCTGGTCATTTGGTTCAGACCAAGGGCTACATTGTAGGTTTTTTAGGTTTTTTTTTTCTTATCACACCGCGCTAATTGCTCTTTTCCAAAACAAACCAAAATGCAGTGTCATGTGACAACTTTCACATCACTCGCCAGACGTTATTGTACGTATTTTTTAAATGATCAGATTTAACATACGCAAACGTTCCTATAGAAACTTCGAAAGTAAACAAACAGAGGAGGAGAATTTGGCAGAAAATACTTGCCAGATAATACACAGCACAACTGACTACGGCAGCTTGTTCAGTCCAAAAATGCACAGGACTTTTTTTCAGTCGGGTCTGTTTGAGAGTTCAGATCATATTCTCAGCACAAACGAACAGCTCCAGGGTTCGTTTGAAAGCATAACTGCACCACCCCTTTAAGCATGTGTGTGTATACTTTTTGGTCTGCTTTTGCTGTGCGATCCAACACAGTTAAATTACTAATTAATAACTGTACCTTTTTTTTTTTTATTCGCTTAAAATGTATTTAAAAGTTTGAATTTTCAGGTAATGGATGGCCAAAATACTTCAATAATGTTCCGTTTTTATTTCAATGTTGTGTAAACGTACTCTGAGGTTGTGCGGTCTCTCTGCGTTCTTTGCGGAAATGGCGGGTTATTGTTTCCTACAGACTTGACTCAGTTACTCTTCTACACCAACTGTTGTGCCTGAAACGTTATCTCTGCTCTTTAGCCAATGAGAATCATGCTGTCGATGGTTGAGCCAATAGAAAGCTGCCGCTGGGGTGTAGAAACGGGTGCCAATGGCTTCATGCTCTATAAGAGTAGCCGACGAAGGATCTGCCAATAGAAATGTGGCTTTCAGATGGAAGACAAACAAACAAACAAAAAAAATAGAGCGGCTTTCTGTTACTTAGATGAGCCAATCGGATTCTCATTCCACTGCCAAAGGGAAAAGGGCAGAGTATGCTTTTGAATATGAGCAATGACTGAGTCGGGCCGAGCGAACATCAGTAGTCCAGGCACTCAGTCAGGAGCTCGTTTCCCAGGTCTCCTTCTGTTCTTTGTGTCCAGCTGCTTCCTCCGCCGGATGTCTCACTTCCACAAAGTCAGCCGGGGAGATCTTATTCAGACTGTCTCCCATCTCCACGCCACACTGGGACATTGTTCCTGATGGCCACTGGCTCTTGCTTCCATTTGCGCTAATGTGTTTTTGCGTGTCTGCATGAGTGTATGAATGTGTAAATGCAGGTCATTTGCTGTTAAAATAGCAGAGCACTGATGGATCCTCCAGTAGAAGGACTGTAGTTAATGAATTTCAGATTTGTCTGAAGTCAAATGCTGAAGCCGCTGCATACATACCATCACTATTTGCTATTTTCTTTATGTAAATAATATATATATATATGTATATGTAAATCATATTGTTGCTTATTTTATTATCATGGTACGTTCTCTCATGTGCTGCGGAGATTTGTTTTTGTATGTTACGGTTTGTCAACTCCATATAAGTTTACTTGATCATCTCCTGTTATTGTCTTGCCTCTTGATTCATTTCTTCATAAGTGCAGTTTTCAGACACACGGCAGGTACAGCTGGTTATCCATTTAATCCATTTACATTATATTCGCCGTTGCTTTTCTGTTTCAGTATTTTCGGTGGTGTCTGAGTGAACGATGCCAGGAGGAGTACACGTGAAAACTGAACGCAGACGGTCCAGGTTTCCCATTTGTGACCGCTACAGTTCTCATACGCACGTTTCTATCATTGAAAGGTGTTTTGCCCCTGAGAAGATTGTTTGTTTAATGTATTTTATTGTATATTTATTTTACAGTTTTTATTTTTAAGACAAATGTGCAAATCCTGTGTGTAGCTCTTGTTACTTCAGTATGTAAATAAATAACTGAAACCATGAGTCTTGCAGTGATTAAGGTCATTAGCTTGAAGCTTTTTTATTGGCCATCTGGAGGAAGATTATAGGTGTTCTTAAAAGAAAAGCAGACCACTGCTCTGCATTATTTTAAAAATAGCATGTCCTGAAAGAAAAACAGACTTAATGTGATTTCCAACTGGGGAGAAAAGGAAGAGGAAAAAATACATAAATAAATAACAATATAAATATATAAATAAAG
>CAIGQQ010032164.1:4795471-4825255 GCA_903798035.1 Danio albolineatus
GGTGACACAGTGGCGCAGTAGGTAGTGCTGTCGCCTCACAGCATGAAGGTCGCTGGTTCGAGCCTCTGCTGGGCCAGTTGGCATTTCTGTATGAAGTTTGCAAGTTCTCCCTGTGTTCGTGTGGGTCCTTCGGGTGCTCTGGTTTCCCCCACAGTCCAAAGACATGCAGTACAAGTGAATTGGGTTGGCTAAATTGTCCGTAGTGTATGTATGTGAATGAGTGGGTGTGGATGTTTTCCAGAGATGGGTTGCAGCTGGAAGGGCATCCGCCGCGTAAAACGTGCTTAAGATTAATAAAGGGACTATGCTGAAAAGAAAATGAAAGCTTGAACACTGTGACCTTCATCAGACAAAGTCTGAAATAATTTGCATTGGGGCTATACCTTAATAGAAGTATTACAAAAATAAACAAGGAACTTCAACAAAAACTATAAATTTTTTTGCAAATACATTTAATAATTCAATAAAATGTAGATTATATATTCTACATTAGAATATATAATTATAATAATTATTTTATATTATATATAAATTCAATGACTGTAGTGAGTTTATTTATCAAGGATTTTCCAGAGATTTTCAATCAGGTGTAACTCAGGGCTCTGGGCTGTCATTTCATTATATGCTTTCAGCATGAAGCAACCGTTTTGCACTGTGACAGTGCTCATTGTCCTGCATGGAAATTGGTGGGTTTGGTCACTTCAGGGCTTTCAGTTCAAATTCTGTTATGTCTAGTTCAGACTGCATGATTTTAGCCCCGATTTTGACTCGCCGACAGGTTTTGAGAAATCGCCAACAAATGTCTAAAATTACAGGCAAATCGGTGCATCGGTACAATCACACAGTATAAACTCTCAATGACGCAATCTGAGAGAATCGCAGATGAGTCACCGATGCCCGGGAGATATTTGGCGTGCTGAATATCTGGAGCTGTCGGCGATTCAAATCATGCTGTGTGAAATGAGTTTTGACTGAAAATAACATCAGCGATCGCCTACAGCCAATCAGAAAGCAGCATCCAGGCTAGTGGGAGGTTACGAGAGAAATTACCACAATATCAACAAGCATGGCTTAGTTTGAGAAAAGGCCTTTTTTTCGCTGCAAATCAGCGCAAATGCAGTTTGCATGGCAAGTTTCTTGCGGGCTACCATTTTTTATAATCATTCCACTCTCACGTGACAACTCTAGTGTTGCACGCGTGACCTCGCGTTGTTTACATGTCACTTCTCGCTTGTGTTTGATTGTATTTGCAGACCGAGACAAAATTGTTCGTGATGCTCCTTTTGTCTTGCAAGTCATGCAATGTGAAATCCCCTGTCGCCGATCCATCTTGCAGTGTATACACAGCACAGACGGAACGCTAGCCCAGATAGTCATGCAGTGTGAAAACATCTGTGACGCGACTACTTTAAAAATCATGCACTCTGAACTCGGCATTAAACATCGAGGTACTAATGATATGTTCTTACCCTGTTTAGAGCTGAACTAAAGCTGCAGCATTGAACCGGTTGAGATGTTCTACATTGGCCTGTCCTAATCTGTTTTTGTGTGTTGCAGCATTTTGAAGGGACTTGATGATTTGATGACATTGTAAAGATGCAATATTACAAAAAGATTTTGAACAACCAGCTTCTCTTGCTATGGCTGAAAGGCTCTTTTTGGCCTTCATCAAGACAAGCAGCAAAGACGGTCAGCACTCAATAATTTAATCAATACAACAGGAGGAAAAAAACTAAAGTTTTGGCTATGAGCATTCATCAGTGTCAGTCTTATCTAGACAATCTGCTGTTTCAGGGTTTGGGCCCACAAAAACAATAAAAAGAAATCTTTAGAAATAGCAAGTTAATGCACTTCAAGCTAAATATTACAAAAATTACAATTGCATATATATTTTTAAAATTTTATGTAATATTTTCCCCAAAAATATGAATTTGGGTGTAATACATTTTCCCCAGATTTGGCTTCAGTACTGACTAATGTATATGCACATATATGTTATATATTAACGTATATTATATAGCATCCTATTACAAATAAATGAATTTAAAAGATAGACTTGTGATGGGTGTACTCATAAATGCTGAGCACTATAGTCTACGTTTGAAGTGGATTAAAACCTTTCAGCAAAATTGTTCTAAAACTTCTGAACAACTACCAAAAATCGTAGACAATTTAGAAAAATGTTTTTGATCCACTTCAAATGTCAACTACTACTGTATATATTCTACACAGTGTTAAATAGACCTTGTTTTTATATTGTTTGGGAGAGGTAGATGATACTTGACAAAGTACTTTTTTTAAAATACATGCACAGTGTTTCATGCTATATTCTGGAGATAATTCCCATCAGACCATGTCTAATACTTGCACCAAATTATTTTGGACCATATTGTCAGCCATCTGTTGGAGCATGCAGTAGTGTTTCTGCAGACTGCAGCAAATGCAACTGTCTGTGAAGAAATGGTGTCCCATTTATGATTATGCCCAATGGGCTGAAAATGATGTAAAAGCGTATTGTCAGAGACGGACTGTGATTTTGGATATGCTGCAGCTCTGGACATCTGTTTCTAATGGGCCACAGACATGAATCCTCAATACAATGAACCCTCATTTAGTTCACAGAGTACCTTAGTAAATTGTTTTGAAGTTCTTAACAGTAGGATGAAATGTATTGTGTATGTTTAAGAAAATCTTAGCTGGCTCTGAGATGTCCCGAAAACATCACCGCACTCTCTGAGCAAGTGAATCTCCAAGCACAGTCAGAGTTTATTGTTTGCCTACTGTATCTGATAAGAAGCAAAAAGGATTTCCCACTATTGAAGATGACCAAAATACATACAGTGAGTCAGCAGCACCTGAGGACTTCATGAGAAAGTGAAAGAGAGAGAGAGAGTTGTTAATACTGATTGTTGAATGTACAGTGTTTTCTAATTTATTATTATTTCTATTGATGTAAATGAATAATATGATATATATGAATGATATGATATATTGAACAATATGATATATTGAATAATAATATGATATACTTAATAAGAATATGATATACTGAATAATAAAGTGATATACTGAGAGAGAGAGAGAGAGAGAGAGAGAGAGAGAGAGAAAGAGAGAGGAATTAGAAGAATAAAGTTTTAAAACACATTACAGTTTTGATGCCATACAAGAAACACCTGCAGAGACGTCCAGATGTTGAAGAAGTGGTAATAGTTACTCTTAGATGAAGTGTGTAATTACCATTGTCGTTCTAAAAGAGAATTGCAAAACTAATGACATGCTGACATGCTTATTTACAGTCTCATGGATGCCATCCCTTTAGCTCCACAACACACTGTAATTCTTAGAGAATGTGAAGAACTTTTGAACTCCAGCTAGAAAGAAAAAAAAAAGCATACTACAAAAAATAATACCTAAATATATGTTAGTGTTGTCTGTGAAAGTGCTTTTATTTTGCACCAGTCGGAGAGGTTTGTCCAATGAACATCACCTCCCTGTGGCTTCTGTGGTGTCGATGACGGTTGAAGGGTTTGAGAGGTTTATGAAAGAAGTGATGAAAACTTTGTTACTGTTTTAAACGGATAGTTCACCCAAGAACATTTACTCAAATAACATTCTTTTTCCCAATCTGTTTGAGTTTCTTTTTTGTGGTTGTCTTCCACAAAAAAAAAGATATTGTGAAGAATGTTTGAAACTGAGGGCGCCACGGTGGCCGAGTGGTTAGCACGTTCGCCTCACAGCAAGAAGGTCGCTGGTTCGATCCCCGGCTGGGCCAGTTGGCATTTCTGTGTGGAGTTTGCATGTTCTCCCCGTGGTTGCGTGGGTTTCCTCCGGGTGCTCCGGTTTCCCCCACAGTCCAAAGATATGCGGTACAGGTGAATTGGGTAAGCTAAATTGTCCATAGTGAATGTGTATGTATGGATGTGTTTCCCAGAGATGGGTTGTGGCTGGAAGGGCATCCGCTGCGCAAAACAAATGCCGGATAAGTTGGCGGTTCATTCCGCTGTGGCTACCCCGGATTAATAAAGGGACTAAGCCGAAAAGAAAATGAATGAATGAATGTTTGAAACTGGGAGCCATTGACTTTCATCGTGTTTTTTTCATACCGTGGATGTAAATGGCTACTGGTTTCCTTTCATCCTTTAAAAATCCTCTTTCATGTTCAGCAGAAAAAAACTCATAAATATCTATGTATGGATCTACTTTACAGTTCTCAGTTTCTTCACATTTACTGGATTCATTAGGTATGGGTTAGAGTAAATTGGTAATGTTCTTTGGTCTTTTCATTTTGAGTACAAATGTTTATTCTTTCATTTATTCATTTTCCTTTTACTTAGTCCCTTTATTAATCCGGGGTCGCCACAGCAGAATGAACCGCCAACTTATCCAGCACATGTTTTACACAACGGATGCAACCCAGTACTGGGAAACACCCATACACACTCATTCACACACATACATACTACGGCCATTTTATTTAAGTCTTTGAACTGGGGGAAACCGGAGCACCCGGAGGAAACCCACGCCAACACGGGAAGAACATGCAAACTCCACACAGAAATGGCAACTGACCCAGCAAGGACTCGAACCAGCAACCTTCTTGTTGTGAATCGACAGTGCAACCACTGAGCCACCATGTTGCCAAATACACATATCGTCATTTAGATTTTTTCTTCTGTTAAAATTTATTTTCCCTTAATATTTTCCATCACTGCAAAGACGTGTATAATGTGCTGTCTTGGTTTCCTTGCTCATTTTATACCATGCCTTCTGTCACATTCCTTGTGTCTGTGCCGTTACAGGAAATGAAAACTATCAGACAAGACAGCAACAGACCTCTCTGATTCAAGATAAGACTGTGACTTCATGTAGATAAAGAGTCTCCTGAGGGGGCGAGACTGTTGTTTGGGTCTCAAGGCAGAGCCTACCATACCGGCATGAGATATGGTGCAGCATTAGCCAAAATAACATCAATGTTGATGTCAGATTTAATTATTTATTTATATTTATTTATTTATTTTTTGAATATGGCAGAAATATGAGATCTGGGAAGTGGGAACATCTTAATCCTGTATCCATCTAGAATTCACTCATCATTTATTTCTGGGATTCAAACAATCACGCTCCATTATGGACTATGGAAGGTTTATGGTTTAGTTTTGGGAGTCTCCAAGAACTGATTGACATTTATGAAAGAAAGAAAGAAAGAAAGAAAGAAAGAAAGAAAGAAAGAAAGAAAGAAAGAAAGAAAGAAAGAAAGAAAGAAAGAAAGAAAGAAAGAAAGAAAGATTTAATACCATTTTCTATATTTTGTGATCAAATTTACAAAAATGTGTTTCTTAGAATTTTGTTTGTATTGTTTCATGTCCAAATATCTGTATTTCAATTCTAAAATAAGATTATTTTGCTTACCACACTGGCAGATTTTTTTAGTTTTAAGGAAATCTCACTTAATTTTGACATTATTTTTAAAAGTGAGAAAAAAAAATGTAATTTTTTTGATGTTTGGACTAGAGACAAGAAAACCCCAAGTGATTTGCCTTGTGATGATTAATTTTTTTTACACCTAAATACGTGTTAGACTCCGTAGAAAAAGTTAAATAGAGAATTCAAACCATCTAACTGTGATCATTCATTCTTTCATTTTGTCGGCTTAGTCCCTTTATTAATCCAGGGTCGCCATAGCGGAATGAACCCCCAACTTATCCAGCATTTGTTTTACGCAGAGGATGCCCTTCCAGCCGTAACCCATCTCTGGGAAACACATCCATACATTCTCATTCACATACATACACTACAGACAATTTAACTTACCCAATTCACCTGTACCACGTCTTTGGACTTGTAGGGGAAACCGGAGCACCCGGAGGAAACCCACGCAACCAAGAGGAGAACATGCCAACTGACCCAGCCGAGGCTCGAACCAGCAACCTTCTTGCTGTGAGGCGAACGTGCTACTCACTACGCCACCGTGGCGCCCAAACTGTATTCACATCACAAAATTTATCACAAAAAATCAAATATCGTAATGTTAGATTTTTCCAATATCGTGCAGCCTTAATTAGGGATGTAACGATTCACCATGAGTCGGTTGAAAATCATTTCAAATATGCGACGATTCAAACCGGTACAAATGCTGAATGAATCGCGACACATGTTTTGAACAGAGGAGGCACTGTTTACATGCGCATGAGCAGCATGCAAGAGGTAAATTTGGAATTTGTTTTTGTAATGCAGCCGCACAGTCAAAGTTTTAGATGGTTTATATTAAATATTCAGTTTGGACTTATTTAGTTTGGATTATTCACTTTTTGTCTAATTTAGTTATTTTCATAAAAATGAAAGGCCTCTTGTTCACCTTAAATTTGTCTAAAATAATTTGGTTAAAAAAATGGTGACTAAATCGTGAACCGTGAGATTAGTATCATGAATTGTAAGTCAGGTGAATCGTTACATCTCTAGCCCTAATATATGGTGTGTGTGAAATACGACATAATTTCTTTGAAACGTTTTGTGTTGTATGTTTAACTTTTCTTAAAAACTATATTTTTAAAATAAAACAAAAAAGCCTGTTTGACACCAATTTAAAGAATTGAAAGTCTTTGAGATTAATAGAGATTTATGTTGAGTCAAGTAACTCAATTACTTGTGTAATTACATCACTTTTCAGACAGTGTATTCAGAACAGTAATATAAATACAATTTGAAACCTTTTTTTATAACTTTTAAAGTAATTTACCCAATACTGATCACAAATACTGACTCACGACTTGTCAGGCGTTGAAGATTTTATACAGTAGCTATGTTTCCATCCAAAATTGTGAATGAACTTTATGCGCAAAACTGCATTATCGCATAAAAGACGTGTGAATAAAGCAGCGTTTCCATCCTATGAGTCAAAGCGGACAAAATCATCACTTCCTGATTAACTGGCATCAAATATCAACCGTTAAAACGTAATTTGCTGCAGTAAGAGAAGCTGCGTCAATCTTCTCTTCATTTAATAAATGACTTGTGCCTCACAAGGCGATCCTGACACGCAGTGAACACGCGGTGGCGTTTGAAGGTGTCAGACGCAGAGCACAGACGTTCTTGATTCTGGAGGTCATTAATAATATAATAACACAACTACTGAAACGGTAAGGCGTTTTTGAATAACCAAAACAACATTTCAGATGTTTTACGATGTGCTCAGCCTGCTGGTTTGTCCATTTACACACATTTTTATCATCACTTGATCTCTTATCACAAAATCACATGACCCTTTTTAATGCGCATACTGGAATTTATGCTGTAAAAGTGTTTCCATCTCAGTTTATACGCATCTTTTCTTACCGAATAAAAAGTTTATCCTACTCAGTCCTACTCATCATGGCGTTTCCATCAACCGTTATTTATGCGCATATGCAAAATGCGAATAAAAATAGGGGGATGGAAACATACCTAGTGAGAACAGGCAACATTGCTTCAGTTGGACCTCATCAATTAGACCCTGCGTCAACGAGGATGCGCTCTTCAGTAAAATAAATGCTGATGAACATTCCTACAATAACATGCAGGCGTTTAAGTAGCAGTCATCAGTAAAATGGTGCCACACAAGTTTGAGGCTTCACTGCTGTGGTATTAGTGTAAAAATTCACTTTAATTAGTCACTCTAAGTTTAATTAGTCGCAGTAAAAAAATTTTATTTACCCTCACAGTGTCGTCTCGATATGCTGCTATCTCGGATCTATGCTTAGGTGTAGGTGGAGACTTTGCTAATGGTTCATGTTAGCTCTTTAAAAATGACTCATTTAAATGATTCTGAATCGACTCTTTCTTTTAGAGACAATCACTTTGTACACGGCACACTTTCAGATGTCATTCTTTGCAGTATGTCTTCATTTACTTGCTGTGGTAAACCCTGTCTGAAAGGTAATTTTTTCAAAACCCATAACAGGGGTACTTTTGCTCAGGTGATCAAAATATATTAAGATTTGCTGACTGTTTTTATCTTCTTTGCCTTGGGCGGTCGATTGCCAGCAGTTTAACTGTAGAAGTGAAGGCTCACGAAAGTCTAAAAGTGTATAAACAGGGAGGAGTCGCTTCTGGCAGTGTTTGAGCAGTTAAATGATGAAGCAAAGCCCCGGGCAAATGAAACTGCTGTGAACACACACAAAGATTGTGAGGCAGATTGGGGTTGTTGTAAGGGACCTTATACGTGAAAGTAAATAGTGTTTCAAGGAGGGTATACATGGGAATATGGGTTGTCATTTCTTGTCATTTTATAGTCCAGTGCTGTAACCCAGTAGTGTGTCTGCCTGCACTGATGTACAAATGGGCTCTATTTGTTGATCTCTATTTGCACACATAATGCACCGCAATCATCAAATCAAATTTGTTTTTCATTTATAATTATTGGTTATTATGACTGTTAAACGTAAAGTTCACTCAAAAATAAGAATAAAAAATGCCTCACTTTTCTGCCTTATCTGGCTTTAAACCTTTATGAGTTTTTTATTTTTTTGTTCTGCTAAACTCTGATTTCTGTTGAAATATCTTCTGCTGGTACCACAATTTGATGGGTAGCATATTTCGTCATGAAAATCTGCTACCTACTTTTTGTAATGGAGGTAGGAAAATCTGCCAGCTTAGCACCAGTTTAAAGAGGACAATCAGATTGGCAGTTAATACTAGATGAAAGTGATAACTTGCTGTTGCATGCAACCCAACAGGTATGTCTCAGAACAGAAAATATAGAACATGTACTGTATTTTGTGCCACCATTTTTATTAAATTTGATTTCTTTTTATATATCTTTACAACTTTTTGTTGCTGTTGTTGTTGTTTTCTGGGTGAGTCTGCACAAACTACCAAGCTAAACAATGCCATGCAGATTAATGGTCAGGGTTGGATTTTTGGTACTTCAAGAGTTCACACTTAGCTGATGATTGATTATAAAGCTTGTGTGGCATGCTGTCCCGGGAGAGAGCCCTGAGCTCATAAGATCCTCGAGCCCAGGGCTCCCTCCCGTTCGCAAGGAGAGAGTAGAGTTTGAGCTCAGGTAGATCTCGAGAACTCCTCTGCGGGTAGCTAATGAACAGATAGGGATTTCCAGGAGGAAACCCAAGTGAGCACCGGGAGAACGTGTAAACTCCACACACAAACGTCAGCTGGCTTGGTAAGGACTAGAACCAGTGATGTTCTTGCTGTGAGGCAACAGTGCTAACCACTGGGCCACTGTGCACCCATCTAGGAAAGGAGGAGGAGTAGGGGTGGACAGGGGGAATTCTTCAAAACGAAGACGGCTGTGATATGAAACTTAGAATATATATAGTGGCTTAGGACTCATCTGATTGGTGAATCATAAATTTGATAATGCGGGACCAGCTGTGAGCAATCATAAACATGTGATCCTCTCGAAATTAGTATAATAAACCTCACATAATAAATGACATTTCAGTTTCAAAATTTATCATTCATTTTCCTTCTGCTCAGTCCCATATTTATCAGGGGTCGCTACAGAAGAATGAACCGCCAACTATTCCAACATATGTTCTACACAGCACTTCTAACCGCAAGCCAGCTCTGAATCACCCATACCTTCTCGCATTCATAAACTACGGCTAATTGTGTTTACCTGGAGGAAACTCACGCAAACACGGGGAGAACATGCAAACTCCACACAGAAACACCAAGTTGCCCAGCCTGGACTTAAACCGGCAACCTTTATGCTGTAAGGCAACAGTGTTAACCACTGAGCCACCTAGTTAGTTTACCACCAAACCCACATATATTACCAAAACACATATTTATTACATACACATCTATATCACACTCAAATAATTCTGTGATATATAGTGCGAGTCACTATTTACTGCCAACAAACAATATTTTTTTACATTTCTGTTTTGTCATTTTGAAAAAATAATAAAGGGCATTTAGCATTAAAACAGGATGAGTAAATCATAGCATTATGAGAACATAAATAAGTCAGAATGAAGTCTCTCTTTTGGCCAATCACTCAAAATGTGTGGAAAGGCAGAGAGAGAGAGAGTTACTAACAAACACTGTACAAAAAGAAATTAGCATAGAATGAACTTCCTGATCACAAAAAAACTCCTACACTGGTGAGCAACAGTCTTGTGTATGGGACGCATGCTTTCATCTGTCATCTCTGATATGAATTTGTGCGCAAGTAGCAGCTCCACAATGGGCCCCTTTTTTTTCTCTTCTCCGTGTTATGACTGGTGGCAACCAGCATTAGGAGACACTCAGGAGGCAGTTTTGCATTTTTGAATTCAGAACACAACAGTGGGGCTGGGTGTTATGATATGTATGTGTGTGTGTGTGTGTGTGTGTGTGTGTGTGTGTGTGTGTGTGTGTGTGTGTGTGTATATATATATATATATATATATATATATTTTTTTTTTTTTTTTTTTTTTTTTCCCTACTTTATTCTGTTTATATCTATTTTATAAAGGTAGTAATTCCAGAAAATCTACAAAAGGGCTTCATATAACATAATAAGCTTGAATATTTAAGAAAAGAAAATGATTGATTGTTTTGTAATTTTAACCTTATAAATTCAGTAGACAAAATATGACTTCTGATGAACAACAAATTCCACTGTATGCCACATTTCAGTTTTATGTGGACAGTTTTATGTGGAATTATTTTTAAACATTTCTCAAGTAACATCTTCTCACAAATATAATATTTACCAAGTACAGTTAGTACCAAATACGGAAACACTTCTAACTAAACTATGTATACGCCTCTTCTAAGAAAAACTTTTCTTTCTATTCATTCATTCATTCATTTTCTTGTCGGCTTAGTCCCTTTATTAATCCGGGGTCGCCACAGCGAAATGAACCGCCAACTTATCCAGCACATGTTTTACGCAGCGGATGCCCTTCCAGCTGCAACCCATCTCTGGGAAACATCCATACACACTCATTCACACTCATACACTACGGACAATTTAGCCTTACCCAATTCATCTATACCACGTCTTTGGACTTGTGGGGGAAACCGGAGCACCCGAAGGAAACTCACGCAACCACATGCAAACTCCACACTGAAATGCCAACTGACCCAGCCGAGGCTTAAACCAGTGACCTTCTTGCTGTGAGGCGAACGTGCTACTCACTACGCCACCGTGGTGCCACTTTTCTTTCTAGAAATACAAAAAATAAACAATTATAATTCTTGTATAAACATTGAAAGTAAGTGCTAACTTCTTGTTGCAAATGTAAAGCAATTGGCCAGTGTCCTATTGATCGTCTTCCTCGGCATCATGGATGCTACATAATAACTCATAATTGGCCACGCCCACTTATTTACTTTGTAGGGGGGGAATTTCAGGACTCATTTCATTCCACGGTAACAATATACTGTATCTGGTCATACCGCCTAGCCCTAAGTGACAGTTTACAAATTGACAGTATACAATTAATTTATAATTCACATAAAAAGCATTGTTCTAATGATGTTTGCTTTTTCCAACCCTAAAAGGTTAGTACGATTTTTTTTTTTATTTGTTTATTCCTAGCATGTTATTTAAAGGGGTGATCCAGAATGTATTTTTAAGGCTTGGTTGTGTATATAGGCTGTAAAGCAATGTGTGCTCATGCTTCATTTGTAGAAAATCATGTTTTTTCATACATCTTACTTTGATTATATATAGCTTCTCGGCTAACATGAAAACGACTGTCTTATTTCCTAGTTCCTCCAAAAGGCCCGCCCTCAAGAGGCTCTGATTGGTCAGCTAACATAATGGCTCACGCTTGACTCTAAACAATATGAATGATGCCGAGCAGGAAATTTCATTTTTATTTTCTCCATATTTAATATTTAATTGCCATTAAGTTAATGTACATACTATGTAAAAAGGCCTATAATGTCCTTAAAAAACTATGTCCATATTCAAGCACCAAGTGTTTAAGTCCATCACATTTTGATCCCATGTTTGTATTCAAACACCAAGCACTGAAAGATGTAGTTTGTTATCAGTTGCCAGCACACTTGCAGTCATGGAGGGACGTTTAGCATTTTCAATTTACCATAAAAGTTTAATGTGGCTGCAAGAGCTGAAACACAGAAATAAAGCCTCCAAGCAAGCATGCAAAAGAAAACAAAAAAGTTAGTTTGTTTTTATAGTCACCGGTTATTTGGTGTAGAGTGAGAAATAAACTTGTCGATTACACCAGTTGTGCTTCCCTAACGCATACATTCAAGAGTACACACTTAGCTGATGATTGATAATAAAGCGTATTTGGGATGCTGAGCCCTGAGCTCAGAATATCCTTGAGCCCGGGGCTCCCTCCCGTTTAAAAGGCGAGAGGAGAGTTTGAGCTCAGGTAAGTCTCGAGGACTCCTCCTGCTTGAGAACGTGCTGAGATATATTTGACTAGAGTTGCCTTAAGAGGCTATTTAAAGTAGTCGATTTACTTATGTAGTATGTTTTTTAGACGGTGGGAGGAAACCGGAGAACCCGGGGAAAACCCATGCGGACACAACATGCAAACTCCACACAGAAACGCAGACTAGCTCGGGGAGAGGCTAAACCAGAGCCCTATCAGAGAAGGGGAGGAGTTGGGGTGGAAGGGGGGATTCTTCAAGACGAAGATGACCGGAGTAGAAAGCTCTGGTAATTTATAGTGTGTCAGGATTCGTCTGATTGGTGCAATACGCAGAGCTGATGTGGTACCAGCTGTGTTCAATAATAAGCACATGATCCTCTCGAAATTTAGTTTATAAATAAACCCCACTTCATCTCACTTTCATCGTGTGTGTGTGTCACAAGCTTAAGCCTAAAGCAGGGAAAACACTGCTTCCTGTTTTCTCCAAGCTGCTAAGGAAGTGTGTGTGTTGGATGTGTGCGTATATATATTGAGGGGCAAATTGACCACAAGGGCCATCATGAAGCAAGTCCGCGACAACACCACAACCCACACAGAGCGAGTGACAATCAAGCTTAAGCAACAGCAGTGCACACACAAAGATGAGTTAAGAAACCCCAGGTGAAAAGGACGGAGAGATAGATGAGGAGGAGTGGGGAAATGTGTGCTGGGTTTATCTCTGATACAGTTCACTTCCTCTAACATCACCACAGTGGTGTGGTAACAACAGAGGTTAGGATATATGTCCACATACACTCTACAGATGTTCTCATATTGCTCTTCTAAGAATCTACTTGCTCAGTACTCAAAACAACTCAGGGCAAATTAACCCTCAACTGGCTAAACAGAAGACAAACATACAGCTATTAGGATATGCCCCATGTGACCTCATAAAATCTTTCAAAATGATAGGCAGGAAGGTGGTGATGTCAAAACCTTCATCCTAGCCTGACCTCACACCTTAGCCTTAGATGAACTTTGACCAGCCATGCTGCTTTGAGGAAGACTGAAGACCACATGAAACTGTTTGAAAGAGGCTTTGCTGACTTGTTTCCTAAGCAGGATGCCTGGGTAGATGTATAAAGTAACCAATAGGCGTTCGTTTGATACATCACATCCAAGTTGCAGGTGGGATTAAGTGGATGGTCATTCTCACTGTAAAGAGAATTTGACTGGTACTCCATTGGATTGATATCTGGTGGCTGTGGAGGTTATTTGAGTTCAGTCAGTCAGCCCATACTGTGGGCTACATTCACACTGTGATGCTTAAGGCTCCAAATACATTTTTTCTCAGATGAGATTTGTTTTGCATAGCTATTCACGTTGCTTTGTTAATCAGATTTCAAGTGGGAACTGATCATAGTTTAATAATGATCTGTATGCAGAAAGTACAATTACACACCATAACCTTTCCAAATATGTACGCAATGAGTTCATTTAAATGCATGTCAAGCCGATTATGATTAAGCAGTTGACATATGTAATGCGATGTAAAAATTCATTCATTCATTTTCTTTTCGGCTTAGTCCCTTTATTAATCCGGGGTCGCCACAGCGGAATGAACCGCCAACTTATCCAGCATTGGTTTTACGCAGCATTCTCATTCACACTCATACACTACGGACAATTTAGCTTACCCAATTCACCTGTACCGCATGTCTTTGGACTTGTGGGGGAAACCGGAGCACCCGGAGGAAACCCACGCAACCACGGGAAGAACATGCAAACTCCACACAGAAATGCCAACTGGCCCAGCCGGGAATCGAACCAGCGACCTTCTTGCTGTGAGGTGAACGTGCTACCCACTAGGCCACCGTGGCGCCCTCCGCGATGTAAACATATTACCTGGAATTTTTTTGATTGATCAGAAATTTAGTCTTAAACAAAATCCAATTGGGGACAACACGGTGGCTCAGTGTGTAGCAGTGTTGCCTCGCAGAAAGAAGGTCGCCGACTCGAACCCCCATCAGGGTCAGTTGGCATTTCTGTGTGGATTTTGCATGTTCTCCATGTGTTGGAGTGGGTTTCCTCCGGGTGCTCCGGTTTCCCCCAAGGTTGCTCCGGTTGCCCCGGTTTACCCCAATTTACCTGGTATAGGTAAATTGAATAAGCTTAATTGGCCATAGTGTACTGTATGAGTGTGAATGCAAGGGTATGGGTGTTTCCCAGTGCTGGGTCGTGACTGGAAGTGCCTCCGCTGCATACAACTTGGTACATTATCTTGCTGAAAGCAGCCATCACAAGACATGTAGAAGAGACATGCTGTGGTCATAAAAAGATGGAAATGGTCAGCCACAATTTTCAAGGAAGCTGTGTTGTTTAAATAGTTGGTCTTTAGTTGCACAATCAAGTCAAGAAATCATCCCCTACCCTATTACATCGGCATCATTTAAACCGCTTATACTATCATCCCTGGTAGCAAAGAATTTGGCCCAGATTTGGTATAAAGATGGCACAGCAGGCATTTTCCTGCACTGGCATACAGTATGTGGGCCAAACATGGCAGAGGTGGCACCGTCTTTAAGGTGGCACACAAGATTTGGGCCAGATGTAAAATGTAGTATTTGGCCCAGATGTTCAAAATTGATATGTGGCCCACGTAAGTTTGGCCTGTCTTGACCCACATTTAAAATACATTTTTAAAAAAATAAAAAATTGAGCAAAGTAAAAAATTCTTCCAATCAGGTCGCTTTATGTAAGTGCACAGCCATAGTGTGTCTAAAGTGCAATGCTTTGTGGGTTTATTAATTTCATTGCAATCGTGACACACCAAACTATCTGGCCCAGTTCAGGCCCAGTTGTGAGTTATTATCTTGGCTGAGACTTGACCCAGATATGGTCCATGTTTGGCCCTTGTCTGGAAGGCAGATTTGGTCCAGTCATGTACCGTAATTCACTGCGGCATGTGGGCCAAGCAAAACCTGATTGTGTGGGCCAGAGCTGGGCCAGAGAAATTTTGCTATGTGGGATACTACTATTATAAGTTATGATTTGTCTGTGTTTTCATGTTGATTATGCCAAATTCTGAATTCTGACTATCTGAATATTACCCCAGAAAACTGTAGCCTTGGCTTACTGTACTTGACTTTTTGATGTTGTAGCCCACCTAATTCAAGGTTTGATAGTTTGTGTGTTTAGAGATGCTCTTCTGCATACCGCTCTTCTTGGTCACACTTTATTTTGATGGTCTGTTTGTTACATTCGAACTTAATCTCATTAGATTATAAGTAGACTGTTAGGTTGGGGTTAGGGTTGGGGTTGGGGCTAGGGTTAGTGTAAGTTGACATGTACTTGCAGAGTTTCTTATAGTCAGTTAAATGTCTGTTGAATGTCAGTATAACAGATATTAAGTAGACAGTCTACTGATACTCAAATGGACCATCAAAATACAGTGTTCCCCTCAGTTCTAACGAGTAGCTATTTTTACTATTGTGTTGTCTTTCTATAAGCTCAAACCAATCTGAACAGCCTCTTTTGACCTCTGGCATCAATGCATTTTGCCCACAAAATTGCTGCCCACTGGATATTTTCTCAGACCATTCTCTGTAACCTTAAAGATAGTTTGACATGAAAAAAAAATCCACAAGGAATACAATGCAAATTTCAAACTAGGCACTTTCATCCATTTCCCCCACTGCCTCATAAGACAAGAATGCCAGCAACAAATGTTTCTGCCACCGCAGTGTTTTTGTCCAGGCTTTTATAGTACAGAAAGCTTTACACAAGACCTCAGGCAGAACGTTGGAACATTGGTGTTGTAATAGTGCACTGGACCACTGGTTACAAAAGGATACTGTTTCAGAGCACCACACACAATGCAATCACACCATCATGGAAATCAAACAATAAATCAAATCAAACTGTTGGATTATGCCAAACACACACACAAAAGTATGCACACAAATCAACCTATCCTCAAAACCCCTACTTTACATGCTTATACAGCGCCTAAGCACTCCTTTATTCTCCTGCATGAATATTTCACCACTCAAAACAAAAGGCTGGATGCACTGGATTCAGCTGCAACAGACAAGAATTCAGTCCCGGAACATTCCGGGTGTGGGACTATCAGCTATCTGCTCATTAAATATGCAGCGGGAGGTGTGAGGGGTCACAAAGTACACACTATTAGGTTTCATTTTTGTTGTCCTAGTCCATTTCCTTTGTTTGGCTGTCTTGTGCTTGACCAGTTGCTGACACTTGAACAAGACGGCACCAGTTAAATATTCTGTGCCTCAATCAACAACACTGCACAGCTACATTTAGCAAAAGGAAGGAGCCGGCTTTCAGCACTGGATGTAGCTGGATAATCATGCTCACCTTCCCTGCCTACTTGACACCAGATGTTTGTCGGAATATTCTAGGTTTGTTCCAGGTCTTTGGTGCAAATTTATTACATGCCACAAAATCCCCTCGGGGATCAATGAATAGATAAAAATCAATCTATTCATGAAGCATGTGTAAATAAATGTAACGCAAGACAAATTACTCTTGTGCAACATTTGACTTGCTCAAATGTACCAATTTTAAGTGATGCGTGAATAAATGGGGAAAAGAAAAATGATGGTGGTCTGGATGTGTCATCAGCAATGTTTTTTTTTTTTTTTTTTTTACAGTTTACAAAAGGATGGACACGAACATTTTCTCCCATCTGGGTTTTCATGTTATGCACAGATGGTGTCTGGGTGAAAGCGTAGTATGCCCGTGCTAGTGTAAATTGAGATTTATGGTTCCCTGTGAAACATTCTGAGATTCTTCAAAACCACTTAGTGAAGTTTATTTATAAACTAATTTCGAGAGGATCACGTGCAGATGATTGCTTGCAGCTGGTCCCGCATTATTGAATTTATGATTCACCAATCAGATGAGTCCTAAGCCACTATATATACCCTAAGTTCCATATCACAGCCATCTTTGTTTTGAAGAATCCCCCCTTCCACCCCTACTCCTCCTCCTTTCCTAGATGGGTGGCATGGTGGCCCAGTGGTTAGCACTGTTGCCTCACAGCAAGAACATCACTGGTTCTAGTTCTTACCAAGCCAGCTGACATTTCTGTGTGGAGTTTACACATTCTCCCTGTGCTCACGTGGATTTCCTCCGGGTTCCTCCCACCGTACAAAAACATGCAACTTAAGTTACTTGACTAATCCAAATCTTCTCCATAGACATGCTCCTAGTAAGTAGTTATCTTTTCACAGCAATCACTATCTGTTCATTAGCTACCGGCAGGGGAGTTCTCGAGATCTACCTGAGCTCAAACTCTCCTCTCGCCTTGCAAACCGGAGGGAGCCCCGGGCTCGAGGATCTTATGAGCTCAGGGCTCTCTCCCGGGACAGCATTCCAAACAAGCTTTATAATCAATCATCAGCTAAGTGTGAACTCTTGAAATGCTATAGGGGATTTTTGTAAGCAACCTTATTATGAATTTTCTGAATTAATAACATAACCAGGTGCATGTTATGATGTTTTGGCTTATTCATTCATACATTCATTTTCTTTTCAGCTCAGTCCCTTTATTACTCTGGGATCGCAACAGCAAAACGCACCGCCAACATGCCCTTCTAGCTGCAACCCATCTCTGAGAAACATCCATGCGAACCAGTGACCTTCTTGCTGTGAGGGGACAGCACTACCTACTGCGCCACTGCATCGCCCTCTTTTGGCTTATTTCTAATATAAAGAGATTGGGTTTGTTTATTTTCAGCTTGTTCTTAATTAAGTTTTTAATGATTCAAGATGTACTTAGTTCCTTGTCTTTTCTTTCGCTGCACATACAGTAGTAGTAGTGTATAGCAGTAGTCGCACATACAATAGTAGTAGTACATACCTGTCAACATTGGGATGTGAAAATAAAGGATAGAATCTGTTTGGGAAACAACATCTGTTTATCACTATGGAGTGTGTCAGCTGAGTCACGCACCGCTTTATTGCTGTTTTGAGGATTGCATAGGAGGAGCAACGGCACCTGTAGTGAAAAGGAAAGTGAATCCTGCCATTTTTATATTTATTTCGAAGTGTTTTCATGCTTAAATAAATCGAAAGTACAAAACATACTCACATTTAAGGCCCCGTTTACACTAGTGCATTTTAGTTTTAAAACGGCGTTTCAGCATGAAAACGATCCGCATCCACACTAGCGTTTCACCCAGCGTTTCACCCACCTCTCTACAGATGTCCCTCCACACTACTCCAGCTAAATGTATATCATTTGACCATTCGCGCACTCTGGGCATGCGCGTTCAAGTATAAACAGGAAGCATGTGTCTCGCTGGTTCTTCCTGGTGTAACCCAAAACCGGCGATCTAAATGGGGCTTAAGCGGCTGGAAACATGAGCGATTAGCGAGTGCTGGAACAGTAGCTTGCCGCTTGCGAGTATATGCAGCTGTTGTAGTAAAAAAGGCAAAGTTTAACTGCACAATAGCGCCTACAACGGACATTGGTTCTCCCAACGCTCCCATTTCTGTTTCTGTTCTCCCAACGCGTCCGTTTTCAGATGTGTGCGTTTCCCCCATCCACACTGAGACGGAGCAGCAGCGTTTTAGAATGAAGACGGCCTTTCCAGCATTTGCAAAACGATCCGTTTTCGTGGCTCAAAAACTCCGGCGTAGTGTGGACGGATGGTGTAACCGTAGCAAAACTTATGCGTTTTAAAACAAAAACGCACTAGTCTAAACGGGGCCTAAGAGCAAGTGGTGGCCACTGGTGGTTCGGCAGTATGGGTTGCGTATAGGAAGGAACGGCTCTTTAATGTTTACTGTCACTCTTCAGAGAAAGACTGCAAATACCGGAGAAATACGGGAAAATACCTTTACGGGATGATAACGGGTTACAGTATAACTGCAAAATACGGGAGAATCCCGAGAAAAACGGGAGGGTTGACGGGTATGGTAGTATTCATATTTGGTATCCATGTGTAAGGAATACATTCAGCGGAATGAACCACCAACTATTCCAGCATATGTTTTAGGTAGCAGATGCCCTTCCTGTCACAACCCAGTACTGGGAAACACCCATGCATTCACACACACACACACACGTTCATACACTATAGCCAATTTAGTGTTCATCCAATTCACTTACACCACATGTCTTTGGACTGCAGGGGAAACCGGGGGAAATGTGGGGGAAACAGGAGCACCTGGAGGAAACTCACATGAATGCTGGAAATGCCAACAGGCCAAGCCTCGAACCAGCAACCTTCTTGCTGTGACATGACAGTACTAACCACTGAGCCACCATGCTGCCCTGTAAAGTGATGTTTTAAAAAACACTCCGCTTTTTGGAAAGAAACTCATTTAACAACTGGGTTTTTACCATTTTTAAATTTATTCAGCAGATCTCCAGCAAGAGAGCAAGCTTAGCTTAGCTTAGCATAAACCATTAAATCAAATTAGACCATTAGCATCTCTTTTTTTTATTATTGATTCTCAATTGATTATTGAGAAGTGAACTGTGCTAACTCTCTTCTGAGAACTGAATCACAATGACTCTCCCATGGGTTGTGGGAATGGCTGTTTGCTGCACGTGTCACACTTTTATGTGCTCATGCTCCAGATTTACTCTCTATTCTAGGTTTAACCCTGAGTTAACAAAGAAGGTTTATATCAAGGCTTGTGAAACAACATAACCTGACCTTAACCAGTTTACATCTCTTTGGATTTGGATTTTGAAACCAACTCTGCAACCTGAAGTTTGTTCAACTTGTTTTGAGCAACAGGCCTCAGGTCAGAAAGTATTCAAGCAGAAGGACATACTGATTTTGAAGCACTTTAATGAAAAGTGATTACCATGCTGACAGAAAATGACTTTAAGAATGCCCTCAAAGTCAGCGCTGTCTCAATCACATTTTTAAATGCACACAGATGCCACATTCTTCCTGTTTAAAACAAAGTGATGATCAATTGCACGCAGGTTTATACAAGATGGCACATAGCTCAATGACAGGTCACTATTGTACAATCTATCTAAATGCACAGAGAGGAACTTAAAGGCTTAATCCTGGAAAGTGTCAAGGTTTTTTTGTATGGTTTAGCAAAGCAGGATTGCTTTCCAATGGGCCATGCATAGCAAAAGGTTAGTAAAACAGACTTTGTGTGTGCCTAATTTTCTGTGCTTGTGAGCATGTCATGAGAAAATACAGACTGATTTATTCTCTATTACTTAAAAGCTGTGAGTTTCTTTAAAATGATCTTTCAGAACTTGCTGGAGAGGGTTTTTTTTTGGTCTGTCAACCATTATAAGGCTACATTTGAGAGATTATAATCTTTATAAAAAGATTATAAAAAGAAAATGTATTCTTAAATCAAACCTTAGTAAAAAACAACAGTCTCATCACAGACTCATAACCTGCCTGAATTCAGAATTCAAGTTGTGTTACTGACATTGTTCAATCTGTCTTCCTCTGCCTATAATGTATTTTCTTTCTGTATTTCTTCCCATTTCAGATATATCTCGTATAAAAAAAATGTATTACAAGCATAAAACACTACAAACACTTGTTGAACACAAGTGTGGTTTATTTATAAACTAATTTCGCGAGGATCACATGCTTATAATTGAACACAGCTGGTACCACATCAGCTCCGCATATTGCACCAATCAGACAAATCCTGACACACTATAAATTACCAGAGTTTTCTACTCCAGTCATCTTCGTCTTGAAGAATCCCCCCTTTCACCCCAACTCCTCCCCTTCTCCTATAGGGCGGCACGGTGGCCCAGTGGTTAGCACTGTTGCCTCACAGCAAGAACACCGCTGGTTCGGCCACTCCCCGAGCCAGTCGGTGTTTCTGTGTGGAGTTTGCATGTTCTCCCCGTGTTCGTGTGGGTTGCCCCGAGTCCTCCAGTTTCCTCCCACCGTTCAAAAAACTTGCTACACAAGTAAATCGTCTACTTTTAAATAGCACCTTAAAGCAACTCTACTTAAGATAATATTTCAGCACGTTCACAAGCGGGGGGAGTTCTCAAGACGTACCTGAGCTCAAACTCTCCTCTCGCCCTTTAAACGGGAGGGAGCCCCGGGCTCAAGGATATTCTGAGCTCAGGGCTCTCTCCTGGGACGGTATGCCAAATACGCTTAATAATCAATCATCAGCTAAGTGTGAACTCTTGAAATGAAGATATACGTACTGAGGACTGTTGGGGAAAAACAGCCATTGACTTCCATAGTATTTTTTTGTCTCAACTATGGATGTCAACAGCTGACTTCCTTCAGAATTTCTTGTTCTATGTTCAACAGAAGAAAAACATTCCTAAAAGTTTAGAACCACCTGCGTGTGAGTAAATGGTGAGGACATTTTCATTTTGCATACTTTTATGAACTTTGTTGCAATATGTTGTGTATTATTTATAAAACATGGAAAGGAAAATAACTAGGAAAATGATTTTTTAAAAACCTTAGCTTAAACTAGTGGTCCTCAAACTTTTTTCACCAAGTACCACCTCAGAAAAAAATTCCAAGTACCACCATAATGACCGGTTTTAAAATACAGTAGTATAGTAGGTGTAATTAAGCAGCTACAGCCCTGCACAGTTCAAAAACGTCGCAGATTAATTCTAATCATTATGAATATTTATTTATTATTATTATTATTATTATTTATTATATTATTTAGCCACTTTAAACATTCTAAATAGTTTGAACAGAGAAATTAGAAATTAGATCTGCTTACTGCGCATTAAAGTAGGCTTTGTGTGTCAGAAAAGCAAGTGAATAAACTATACCAACAATGAAACCATACATAACAAACATTCGAAAATTGAAAATAAAAAAATAGGTTTAGCCTAATAAAATCACTGATCAAGTCTGTGTTATGGTACCATCAAAGGGTTAAAACTGTTCATTTTATTAACTTTAATTATTCAGCAATTCCTCTGTGTACCACTAGAAGTAAGCCTGTGTACCACTACTGGTACACGTACCACAGTTTGAGAACCACTGGCTTAAATGATTCAGGGAATTATTAATGTCAGCTGGAGCATATTATAATAGTTTGTTTTATTTACAATATAAAGAGTCTGGGTTTTAATTTATTTTTGGGCTTGTTGTAGTTTCCTTATTATTATTATTTTTTTTTTGAAGCAATATCATTAATGAGTTAAGATGTACGTTAATCTATCTGTCCATATGCATTCATCCATTCATCCATTTATCTATCGACAGAGTAATAATGACAGAATATTTTTAACCATATTTGGGTACAATAAGTTCAGACTCAAAAAATCAGGTTATATATTTCAGCTACTAATGATATAGACTGCACAGAAATGCTTTATCGCCCCCCGCTGCTGGAATCAGCTTCCAGAAATGATCAAATGTGCTCCAACATTAGACACATTCAAATCAAGACTGAAAACACATCTGTTTAGCTGTGCCTTTACTGAATGAGCACTGTGCTACATGTACGTCCGACAGATCGCACTATTGTGTCTTTCTTTTCTTTTCATTCTTTTATAACCCGTCTTAACTCATTTTAAACTGTTTTTTTTTATTATTTTATTTTCTTATACTTCAATTTTATTTCTGTTTATGTAAAGCACTTTGAATTGCCACTGTGTATGAAATGTGCTATATGAATAAACTTGCCTTGCCTTGCCTTTTCTTACTTTGAGTTTTGGTCTTGTTTCTAGTCTAAATATCTCAAACTCTTAAATCAAGAAGAATTTCTAGACAGGCATAAAATATTGTTTTGATTTCATAAATAATTATTCAAAACGAAGTGAGTTTTTATTTAAAACAAGCTAAATAATCTGTCAACGAGCTTAGTATAATAATACAGTTCTTGATGTGAAATGAGATTATTTGACTTAGCTCACTGGCAGATTATACTTTGCTTGTTTTACAGACAACCTCAATTTTAACTTATTATATCTAAAAACAAACAATATTTTTTGCTAGTCTAGAAAATACTCCTTATTAGACATGGGCCGGTATAAGATTCTGACAGTATGATAACCTTGGATAAAAATATCACGGTTTCACGGTATGACAGTTTTGTGTTTACTGCTCTAAAATATATTCTTTTTAAATATCTGCCTAAAAAACAAAACCTTTTTCCCCTTTGAACACAATATATTTTATTTTGAGAAACATTTAAAGCATTTTGGAGCAGTAAACATGCCAGGCTAAATAATTCAAGTGAATCATTGATTCTGCTGTCTTCATTTGTTTCAAAAATACAGATTTCTTTACAATTTACACCTAAAAAACAAGTAAAAATCTTACACATACCTTAGGAGCGGTATAGCAGAAAATTTTGGCGGTATGATAACCTTGACTATTCCATACCACTGCATACCTTGAAAACGGTTATCGTCCCATTCCTACTCCTTAGTTTAAATTCTTTTACATGTTTGAACTAAAAACAAGACAAACACTCTAAATAAGAAAACCATTTATGCAGTGTATAACCCAGTTGTATATTTTGTCCATATTTTACCCAAATCGGGTTGAAATAAGCCAGCATTGTAGAGTGTGTCTATCAGTTATCTGCAGAAGCTCAGTTCTCAAGTTTAAAAACTCCAATAGAAGGAAAATATGATTGTTCATGGCAGGACTCATTATAAAATAAATCATTGCCTCAGACAAATAGTATGTCTGGGCAAACAAAAGGAATGCTGCTGAACTATAAATCATTTTCTACACTGCTGTACTTTTACAAATGAACAAGTTTTCAGATTCGAACTGTTTATATTTCCTGTCTTTGTGTCTTTTTCTAGGCCGCAGAATCACAATTGTTTCGCGGTTAACATGGATTCAGCTGAACAATACGTTTGCCACAGTCTTGAGTTTTCTTCCCACTGTCATCATACACTCTGTGAACTCACATTTGTTTACTCAAATACCATTTTCCAATTTCTCTGACTCCTTGAATCTGTCATGGTTAACACATCAGTGCTTTTTCCCCCTTCGTCTTCTTCTTTTGTCTTTTAAGAATTTCCTCTCCGATAATCTTTCAAAATATTTTCTTTGCTTTTTAGCTGAATCCATGAAATCTCTTTCTTTATTACTTCTCTGCCGAGGGCTTCCACCTTCACGGTTTGTCTGATAATAAGACGTGGGTAAAAAGGAAGTTACTTTCTGAGCCCTGCAAGGCCATATTATTAAAACAAGATTTAGTCAGGAATGCTCTCTGGAACTTCAGAGGCCACTCGGGACGCTCTCAGGCTCAAAACTGTGCACAAGTGCTGCCATGCTTCATCAAGTCCAGCCCTCTCATTCAAGGTAATTTATTCATAAGACTTCATCTTAAGATCTTATTAAGACAGGTTAAACGAGCAACGGATTTAATTCATCTTCAGAACAGCTTTAAACGGGAGCATTTGTAAGGGGTTTGAGGAAGATCGTTTGAAATATTTGTGCGTTTCCACAGACTACAAGAGATATTTTGTCTACGCTTCTTGACCACACAGATCCCGAGATGACGCACGTAGCTTCTGCTAAATAAAGAGCTTGCTGGGAAACAGGTGTAACTGCACCATTAAATAATGAACAAGGGTAAGTCAAGATGATCTAAAGAGCACGATTTGCCACTTTATCTGGAAACTCAGTCTGTGCTGCAAGAGATCTGTTCAGGCTTCTTTTTGGCATTGGCGTTCACCAATTAAAAATGGTGGTTGAGACATAGATTCTTACTCTAATATATTCAGTCTAGATATTAAATAATATTTTCTTTTTCACACATACAGGGACATCTGTGCATTTCATTGTAGTTAAATAAGGGGAAAGTAAAACAATGACTGGAAAAATACATGAATATATCTAATACTGACCTTATTTTGCAATGTGGAAGTAACTTTTTCTGCGATTGTTTTAGAATTTCCGATTCATTAGCCTATGCGGAAATGACTAGGAATAATAAACTACTTGCTCTAAAAACAATTGTGTTTATGACAATACATAAACACTTTTTTTGATGGCTAAAAATCAATGGAAGTGAATGTGAACGGATGTTTCGAGCAAATAAGCTTCCAATGACTGAAAAAATAGTATTTTTGGTATAAATAATAAGGTCAATAGAGTTGAGATTTGTTATTATTGATACTGGTAGAGGCGCCACGGTGACCTAGTGGGTAGCACGTTCGCCTCACAGCAAGAAGGTCGCTGGTTTGATCCCCGGTTGGGCCAGTTGGCATTTCTGTGTGGAGTTTGCATGTTCTCCCCGTGGTTGCGTGGGTTTCCTCCGGGTGCTCCGGTTTCCCCCACAGTCCAAAGACATGCGGTACAGGTGAATTGGGTAAGCTAAATTGTCCGTAGTGTATGTGTGTGAATGAGAATGTATGGAGAGATGGGTTGTGGCTGGAAGGGCATCCGCTGCGTAAAACAAATGCTGGATAAGTTGGCGGTTCATTCCGCTGTGGCGACCCCGGATTAATAAAGGGACTAAGCCGAAAAGAAAATGAATGAATGAATGATTGTATTATTATAGAGTATATATATAAAGTCAGCGTGAAACAAGTTTCACAGACTTTAGTATGTTTAAGTACTTCCAGCTGAAATAGAATATTGAGTGTGTTTGGGGGTAAATTAATGGTAAGAGGCATGGTTACAAATATTGTACCTGAAGCTGACCAAACTGACGTCAACAAAGGGACTGCCACTCCAAATGGTCAGCCTTTGATTAAAGATTACCAAAACAAACATTTTTTTAAAGTGGATTAACTTGCATGTATTAATTATTCACATAAACGTTAACAATGTGTGTTATAGTGTAAAAAAAATATGCTAAAAATTGACAACAAATATTTTTATGTGCTTTATTTTTTTTTCTTTTTTTTGAAGTTAATCAGGTTTCAACTGCATTTTTTAAGGTCATATAAAGTATAACTTAAATATTTTTAGTCAGTTTGATTTATCTTAGTTGAGATGACTAGAAAAGTTTGATTCAACAAACATATTTAAGACAGAAATTCATTGATTCAATCGTTCATTCATTCGGGGGTCGCCACAGCGGAATGAACTGCCAACTTAACTAGCATGTGTTTTACACACTGCAACCAAACTAGTTTATTTAATTCACCTACAGTATAGCACATGTCTTTGGACTGTAGGGGAAACCGGAGCACCCGGAGGAAACCCATATGAACAAGGGGAGAACATGCAAACTCCACACAGAAATGCCACTAACAGAGCTGGGTCTCGAACCAGCGATCTTTTTGCTGTGAGACGACAGTGCTATCCACTGAGCCACCGAGTCACCTTAGACATAAATATACATTTTTTACAGTGTAGCACAACATCGTAAACAAATTTCACCCAGATTTTAAAGCTATATAGGGCTGGCTATAGTTAACTTAAATGTGAACTGTACTGTTTAAAGTACTGTGCTTTGAATTTTCGAAACTTTAAAATGTTTGAATGATATTTAAATTAACATTAGAGTATTTAAACTATGCTAGCATAAATAAACATGTTTTATCTTTTAGCAAACTTTCCCTTTAATGTTGCATAAAGAGAAAATAAAAGTAGCCATTAAAAAAAATGTAAAAAGCCAAAGGTTCTGCACTAAAAACTGGAAAAGAGCACACACATTTCAGGAATGTACTTACACATGAAGGTTTGAGGAATATTTAACCTAAGTAAAAATATTTGCATTAATGAGTAATAGGGAAAAAAAACATTTGAATATTCGCAGATAAAACCATATGTTTGGTTAAACGTTACATTACTAAACCCCAAGTTCTTCCTTGCAGTTACGCATGTTCATTTGCACTGTTTTTACAACACACTTGTTCATTCATGTGTAGTAGTAGGCCAACAGAAATATATCCATGTAAAATACACTTATGACGTATGTTCACTGCCTCAACTACGTTCTTCAAATGAGATAAAGAAAATACACACACACAAGAAAACATCCTGCATCCTGTCTACATACAGTTGCAGCCTCATTATACGCGCTCAAAAAAAGAGTGTCACCTTTTATCATATCTCTGAGTATTCTTATGGACAGCATACAAACATCCTGTTTCTCTGGATCCGCACAGGACAAGGAAATCAACTTTCCTTCCTCCACAATCTATTCACAAGCTCGCAACAACCAAAAACCATCACAGACGCTAACACGAGAGCACACAAATAAACATCGGAAGAAAAAGCGTGCACACACACATCACTTCAAACTGTAAAAAGACATTAACATAAATTGCAGGGCTACAGTCTATGGGTGTCTAATTTTCCTGGAAAACTCCGGCAGCCCTTGTTCTTGTCATAAACAATTGAGGCGCTCATCCATAACAAAGCTAATCCAAAGAATTCAATATAATACTCTCACACTCACTTCACAATCAAATTCCTAGCTGTCACAGCCTTCGCAAAAGCAGAGCAACAACAAAAAAATCGTATTGTTATCTAACCCATTTACGCTCAAACAGATCTTGTTTTTCTACTCACGACTTCTGAACGCATCATGAAAATGTCAATCTCAAACAATACGCTCTTTTTTGTTAACCCACATATGTAATTAGTCTTAATGATAAATAAATAGTGTTTGGCAGCGGTTACCTCACCAACACCTTTCACACACTGACAATGGTCACTCAGTGCCAGGCCCTGACTAACACACAGAAATAGGGTCACTATGCAGTGGTCACTACTTTCTATTCCCTGAACATGGGATTAGGTTTAACAACATTCATTAATAGAATCATTTTCTTTTCGGCTTAGTCCCTTTATTTATCTGGGGTCGCCACAGCAGAATGAACCGCCAACTTATCCAGCATATGTTTTATGCAGCGGATGCCCTTCCAGCTGCAACCCATCTCTGAGAAACATCCATACACTATGGACAATTTAGCTTACCCAATTCACCTATATCACATGTTTTTGGACTTGTGGGGGAAACCGGAGCACCCGGAGGAAACCCACGCAACCACAGGGAGAACTTGCAAGCTCTACACAGAAATGCCAACTAACCCAGCCGGGGCTTGAACCAGCGACCTTCTTGCTGTGATGAAGCCAATTATGATATGGGGATGGTTAGGAGGCCATGATGAACAGAGGCCAGTGGGCAGATCTGGCCAGGATGCCAGTGTTAAACCCCTACTCTTTTTCAAAGAACATCCTGGGATTTTTAATGACCACAGAGAGTCAGGACCTCGGTTGAACGTCTCATCCGAAAGACAGAGCTCACTGAGCAGTATAGAGTCCCCTTCACTATACTGGGGCGTTGCAGAGAGCTAGCTGCCGGCAAACTTGTAGTGTAATAACAAGACTAGTGGGTGTTAAATGCCCCTAAATTAGCCGGCAGCTAGCTCTCTGCAACTCTCACATGGTCGCCCACTGAAGCTAAGCAGGGTTGCGCCCGGTCAGTACCTGGATGGGAGACCACATGGGAAATCTCGGTTGCTGCCAGAAGTGGTGTTAGTGAGGCCAGCAGGGGGCGCCCAACCTGCGGTTTGTGTGGGTCCTAATGCCCCAGTATACTGAAGGGGACTCTATACTGCTCAGTGAGCGCCGTCTTTCGGATGAGACGTTAAACCGAGGTCCCGACTCTCTGTGGTCGTTAAAAATCCCAGGATGTTCTTCGTAAAAGAGTAGGGGATTAACCCCGGCATCCTGGCCAAATCTGCCCATTGGCCTCTGTCCATCATGGTCTCCTAACCATCCACATATCCTAATTGGCTTCATCACTCTGTCTCCTCTCCACCAATCAGCTGGTGTGTGGTGTGCGGTCTGGCGCAAAATGGCTGCCGTCGCGTCATCCAGGTGGATGCTGCACACTGGTGGTGGATGAGGAGATCCCCCCCATTGTGTGTAAAGCGCTTTGAGTGTCCAGAAAAGCGCTATATAAATGTAAGGAATTATTATTATTATTATTATTAAATGTAAAACTTTGATAACTATAGTAAGTGTAACATTCTACACTGTCAGTGTATTTATTCAGCACTTCAGAGTGCCAATATTACACTGTAAATTTAATACTACACACGGTGTGCTTTTAACCCTTGATAGACTGGGACCATATATGATCTTCAGTAGTGTTAAAATCAATACTTTAAGTGTTAAATTGACACTACTTATTTTACTGTGTATCTCTTTTACTTCACATATGCAAACAATCACATACATCTCACACATTAGAAACCATATACTGATTTTCATCGTTAAAACTTCTGTGATGAATATTCAGTCAAGCCAGTGGAAGTGAATTAAACCAGGTTATTTACTGAATTGTCCACAAAGAAGTTCAAAAGTGTGTGTGATGGGGACTGTGGAGGCGGGCTATTGTCTCTTCGTTAGTTTGCTTGTCTTTTCCGTTCACGATTGTTTTTCCCAGTCACAGCTGTGTGGACGAGTGGAATATGACGTGGGAGTCTCACACTCTTGGAACTGACAACCTTAGAGCCACTACTTCCTGTGCAGCTGGACAAGTGTGCGCGCACATACACACACACACACACACA
>CAIGQQ010032164.1:4825265-4836599 GCA_903798035.1 Danio albolineatus
GGGGGGGTCTCGCTTTTGTTGTGTAACAGTAAGTCGTATGACACAGGACATCTCCAGGCAAACAATGTACTAAGGCCACTTATTGTGTATGAATGACGGACAATATTAGGTCTAGGGTCAACTGTTGGCTGTTTACAGTGGTTACACAATTGCTTGAGTACGGTGGTAGGAAAACATTCGCAGTAATGAAAACCTTACATTTTCTCATTATGTCACTGCTGCCTGCGTGACATAACTGAAATCGGGGATCAGCTAAATGTGCATAGTACTACAAAAAAAAAATCAATGAAGTGATGGATGTTCAATAGATATATTCACCTAGTAAGTAAATCACAAGACATTTCTAACATTTCATTATTTTCCCGGACAGAAAAGTCAGCCTGATCTCATGTATGAGAAAAATGTAATGTATTGTTGGTTAATTCTGAATTAAAACGTACAAATGAAATCATTAAAAGTACTAGGAATTAGCCACTAAATCAAATGTTGTGAATTGCTGTAAAATTGTGTTGGAAAAAACACATTAGCTTCACATTAAAATACACATAAAACTGTAGCCAGCCTGGTAAAAAGGCTGGTTCTTTTTTTCTGAAAAAGTGGACCTTCTTTCAGTTATTCGCCTCATTTTCTATTTAATTATGAGGTTTAAATACTGTATTTTAGTGACATTATAAGCACTATTAGCTTGTTGGATGGTCATAATGGACATCATGTACCAAAAACATTTCCTAAAGATGTAAAATAAAGAAATATGAAACAATACTTATTTTTTAAATACAAATTTATCACATCATATATCATTAGAAAAGACTAGGAATCTGTTAAAGTTTTCAATTAAAAACTGTAGCCTATTGTCATTTATTAGGCAAATAACAAACTGGCCAGCACATTTAACTTGGCTCTGTCTGAATTTGCAACAGCCGACACAAGATCCCACTTGGTTTTTATGCCTTCTTCGATGGGTTTATTATGGCTTAGCGGTCAAATTTGTACAAACGAGCTTACTGTATGTACTGTATGGGACAAATTCTGGACCTTTGTCAGTGACGAGTGGGTCTCTAAAACACCCAAACCCCCTGGATACAGGACTGTAAAACACATGGAACATGAGTGGAACGTATGAAACAAACATGAAACATGATTTTGAAAAAATTTGATAAACAAAAAAGGTTAGGATCAAGGTGAAAATGTTCCAAATCCACTCGTTCCACATGTTACATTTGTATTTCGCATGTGATGCTTTTCTGTAAAGACCATATAACCAAATTGTAAACTGCAACAAAATCAAGAATATGAGATTTCATCATTCTTTTAATAACTCCTTGAAAGAAGAACAAAGAAAAGATAATTGATTTAATTGAATTTTTCATAATATCCCAGTAGTGAAGATGTAGTTCTTATTCAGCACCTATAGACTTTTGATTGCTCATTTATTCTCCTTTTGGTCGTTTGTAGTGAACATGGACTGATGCATTTTGGATTTTAAAAGATATTGGTTGTTTAGCTGGGGGTTTGATTAAAAGGGTTAGAGATTGAGTCTCCAACCACCACATGTTTCCTGTCCTGGTCATTTCTGTTGTGAGTCGTTCCACCTCTGAGCAGGAAAAAGAGAGCACTTCCTATCTTTTGGCCTCGTACTAGCAGCAGGAATGGAAAAGCCCTCATAGAGAACTCTTTGTGTTGGTTAGTTCTTTGTTTGTATGCTGTTTTTAAGCATTGAATGTAATGCTTTTGTATAAGTGATGTTCATTAAACAGATAACAAATTAATGATGGATAAAAACAGATGGAAATAAATAATCTCTAGTTTAACAACTCTAACAAGAACACACTGGTTAAGTTGAACTGATTTGTATGAGAACCATTTTGCAAAGCTAGTCTCAAGTTCCTAACATGCTTTGCTTCAGAATCTAGCAGTGAATATTTTAGCTTATTTTATGTGCTTTGTGCACAAGATTCATATAAGAAGAGGTCTGGTAGTGTTTAATGTTTCAATTATGATTAGTTTTAAAAGAGAGTCTGTTATGTCTGCATTTTTGGAAAGGTCACTATCTAGCTGAAGATTAGAGCCTGTGGTTAGCTTGAGTATGGCTCTGCAAATACTAAGATAAACCAAATTAAAACTGTATTTTGTTTGGCTTAGCTTCTTTTTGAAAAATCATTTATTTAATAAACGTAACACTTCTCAACAGCCTTACTGCATAAGCCAAGATAATTGCTTTTCATGTATAAAAGAAACTATAAAATAGGCAGTGTTAATAGATAATTGATTTATTTGAGGTGAATTGTTTGGGCTAAAAGTAGAAAGATGGATGAAGTGTTTAGCAAAGCTGTTTACATTTTTTAGGTTTTCTCTTTTTTTAAGAGTTAAATTTATAACCTTTCTTTCTTTTTTTTATTATCCATTTTTAGTATTTTTATCCATGATACAATAATTGAATACTGCCTACCACATCCCATTGGACCTGACCAAGGTGTGCCAATTCCTGCTCTGTCATCAGCACTGGTGGCTGGAAAAGAAAACATAGCCAAAATGAACCTACAGCAAACCAGACAATAGAGTGAGATAGCCTTGAAGTCATGAAAACACATCAATGCACAATATACCTATTTAAAAAATTAACTTATTCAAGGGTTTTTGGAAAAAGCTGCAATTGATAGTTTCTCCCTTGGGTTGATTAGGTTGTGGGAAAGCACAGCATCAAATACACAACTGAGTTTATTATACAGTGTTTCTCTATAATAACGATTACACTTATTTTATTAACTTTTTTCTCTTTTGCATAAACTCAAGCGATTATCGACAATAAATATAATAATACTGATCATATGCTCAATATCACAACAGCTGATCACACACAAACTTAAAAGGGAAAAAGTAATATTAAGTGGATAGAACAGTTCCAATTGTACAGTTACTTTTACAAGTTAAAACTTATTAAGAGAAATCAATAATGATCTGACTGGCACTATTACAGATTTGAAAAACAAGAAGGCAGAACAAAGGGAACATTAAAGGAATCGTTCACCCCAAAATGTGAAAATATACTCACTACATTGACTTCCATAGTAGAAATAAATACTATTGAAGTCAGTGGATTCAGGTTTTTAGCGTTCTTCAAAATAATTAAACAGAATAAAGGTTTAAAACCACTAAATGGCGAGTAAATGATGACATAATTTTACATTTTGGGTGAACTATCCCTTTAAGCTTTAATGCAAAGAATCATTTCAACATAAAACGCTCCTTTAGAAAGAATAGTAAAAAAGGGCAACTATTGAAACTTATTATGCCCGAAATAGCAACACAGTGGCGCAGTGGGTACCATGATGGCCTCACAGCAAGAAGGATGCTGGCTTGAGTCCTGGCTGGGTCAGCTGGCATTTCTGTGTGGAGTTTGCATGTTCTCCCCGTGTTCGCGTGGGTTTTCTCTGGGTACTCCAGTTTCCTGCACAGTCCAAAGACATGTGGTATAGGTGTATTGAATAAACTAAATTGGATGTAGTGTATATGAGTGTGTATGGTTGTTTCCCTGTACTGGGTTGCAGCATGGAAGGGCATCCGCTGTGTAAAACATATGCTGGATAAGATGGCGGTTCATTCAAATGTGGCGACCCCTGATGAATAAATGGACTAAGCCGAAGAAAAGTGAATAGATGAATGAATGAATGAATGTCCAAAATATTCATCTTTGTCAGAGTGTAAATTCAATGGATTTTTGAATGTCCTGCAGAAAGCATTAAAGGCTGCAGTCGAGTCACTGCTCACACTGTAAAAAAAAAAAAAAAAAAAAGATTAGTTGACTTAACATAAATAAATAAAAATAAATAAAAAAGTGAGCAAAACTATTGTCTGAAAATATTTAGGTACATTAACTATATGCATATAATGCATAATTATAAAAGTTAATTTAACTTTTAACAGTTCCAACTTCCAAGTTAATGAGTGTACTCACTTTAAGTAAGTAAATAATCACTTTTTACAGTACATTTCCCCACCACTAATTTTATTCAATCAACACTTTTCAAATGAAACCACACAATGGTAAGTTCTTACAAAAATGTGCAAAGGCTGAGTACTGGTGAGCACCATCAGGCCTGTTTTCAGTCTCATAACAGTTAAATCAACTGCGATCCTTCTCATAATGTTCATTCTTTCATTTTCTTTTCAGCTTAGTCCCTTTTTTTCACAATGTAGCCACAGAAATTCATGATCACAAAAGGAGAGGAATTGAACTCAGAGAAAGTCTGGATTGTAGTAGCAGGGAATGAGGGTTTAGTGGTTGGTTATTTCAAGAGACTGAACAGAGTTTAATATTTTAATAGCGTGTTATCATATGCCATTTAAATCATAGCTAGATCAATATTGTAGATTGAAATTAAACAAAACTTTAGTGGGGTTTGGTGCAATATGTAATTAGAATTGTTCAATATTTCTCAGTAATGCAGCAATGAAAAAATGGCTTTAAGAATGGATGGACAGATGTATTTCCATACTGAACAAAGAACAATGAAAAATATATAACTGATGTAATGTGAAAAATGGATTAGTGTGTGTGTGTGTTTGGAGAGTGGCCATGGATAAATAGGTGGAGAAGCACTGTGGATGGATGAACAGGGGGATGAAAGCATGGAAAGAGGTGAGGAGTGACAATAAGCGTGTCAGAAGGGAGCCTAATGAGGGTCCAGCTCTGGTACAGTGAGGAAGAGTTGGGAGGAGGCAGGAAACAACGCACACATCCTCAGATAGGAAACCTGCCTTTTCTACGAGGCATCCTGGAGTCAAATACTTTAGAGGCTTTGACTTACCCTCTTACACACACACACACAGACACAGACACAGACACACACACACACACACACACTTAATGGTGCGGGATGGTGTGTTAAAAGTGTGGAATGAGGTTTCCTTGTATTGGCAGACAAATGTGCGAGCAAACAAACACACTGTCTGGTCTGGTTATTGCTTTACTTCCTGTTGCAATTCAGATCCACATAAAAAGTAAAAGATATTTAAAAATATATATTTTTTGAATAACTACTTGATTTTAAGCATCATTATACAACATATTATGTATTAGAAAGTATGTGGATTCTGTTATTATTACTTTTGTACTTAAAATAATGACTATTGTACAGTTTTACAAAGATTTCCTGAAGATGCTGACTGAAATTCTATTCAGTGTAACTATAGTTAATATACAGAAAACAAATCATTATTATTTACAACAAGAATCATTTTATGACTCTTTAAAATACTTATTAATCCAAGTGCAACCCCAAAAATACTAATCAATTTAACTAGAAATCTGCGTGGTCACTATTGTTTAAATTCCCTAGTTATAAACAGTTATAACTGCTGTGCAAATGCATTTAGGTAACCTATTAAAACAGGGGTTCCCAAACTTTTCAGCCTGCGACCCACAAAATAACAATGGCAGTGACTCGCGACCCCCAATATTCTCTGAGGTGGTTATAGATATATTATTCTTGCACACAACGTCGCCCACATACTAACAGGCCCAAGTCTATTCATCGTTGTATTTTGGAGAATGCCAATCGGAGACCATCCTCCATGTTCAGTTCTGTATTTCTTTGAAATATACATGAGTGCTGTAAAGGTGTCAGGCAGTTTAACCTGGTGCCATAAAAACTAATTGTATAATAAAATGAATCTGATTTTATAAATCGTCAATCGACCCCTCCTCATTGTCCTGCGACCTCCCGGGGGGTCCCGACCCCCACTTTGGGAACCATTGTCTTAGAAGACCATTTACTTTTGTGCTACCTTTATATAAGCTGTATATAGCTGAAGTGGGTCAGAGCTGGCAAAAAAGTTCAGCATTCTTTACACATAATTTTGATAAGGCAGTGTAAAGCATAAGATGTATAAAGATGTCTCATTAATTATATGAATTACAAATATAAAAGAACTTCAGGTGGGTTTGCCTTTCTGGATCAGCAATGGTTTGTTTGAATCTCAAGACACATATGTGCTCTTATTGTCTTTACTATATGCTTTTTAGTCATGTGAAGTACAGTAGACGAAAGTAAAATATTATCAACCAATTTACCCGTTCTACCGAAGTTTCTGAGGGGACTAACAAAATCTATTTTGCTTGCTGCCCCCCTGTGTTCATATGTAGAACCGTGCATTGTAAAACGAATCATTCCAGTTTTAAAGCTATATTAATGTAGTGTCGGTCAAGAGTTTGTTGCCTTTATCCGGTTATCAAGTCAAAATATATGAATGAAACATACAGTAAATCATGCTTTCCCTAAATGGAGTGAAACTTAACAATTAATTTCGCCAAACCACGCTTCACAATGCTAATCATACACACTTGCCTCCAATATCGGAGAGATTAGAAGACAAATCGTTTAGAAACGTATAGTACGCAATTTATCTGATGTTTTATGGTTGATTTACTTCAATATATACAGTGGGGAATAACATTAATTAAATCTTGTTTGAATAAAACATTCATGGATACTCGGACTATGGGTTTAAATGACGAAGAGGTTTTGGTAAACTGAGCTATATACAGTACTAAACAAATTGGATTAACAATTTGTTTCATCTGGGTTCCAGCACATGTGGGAATACAAGGAAACGAAGAAGCAGATAAACTGGCTAAAGAATCATTAAAAATAAATGAACCAAATTTAAACATTACACTCAGTAGAACAGAAGGGAAACACCTGATTTTAGAAACATGCAATAAGAAATGGCAGAAAAGTTGGGATTCTTGTCAATCAGGACAGCATTATCATAAAGTACAAAAAAAACATAAAGAAAAGTAAGGTCATCCATAACATCTGCAGAAAAGAACAAGTCACACTTACACATTTAAGAACGGGTCATTCCAATCTCAATTATACATTACATATTATAGGAAAACACAATACAGGTCTATGTGATATATGTTTAGTAGAGGAAACAGTGGAACATGTTTTGTTTAGGTGTAAAACATATGAAAGGGAAAGAGAATATTTAAGAGAAGAGCTAGTAAGAATGGGTGTATCTGAATTTACATTAAGCAGTGTTTTAAATGATGGGCCAAATGCAGGGGAACAAATTAGGATAATTATGAACTTTATTAGAAATATTGGTTTAATAGACAGGATATAGCAAATAGGTTAGATCCATTCTATTCATACTCCATCACAGTAGGTGGCGGTATGCACCTAAAAGCTGGTTCTCAACCCGCCAATACAACCTAAAGAAGAAGAAGAAGATATGCTGAGGAAATGTAAAAACAGGAGAGAGGAGATAATAATATCCAGGGTGAGATTTGGACACACAAAATTAAATAGTACAATTTTTAAAATGGGCAAACATGGTACAGGACAATGTGAGTTTTGTGGACAAGAAGAGACAGTTGAACATGTGATAATGCACTGTATAAAGTATGAAGATGAAAGGAGGATATTGGGTATAAGTTTAGAAGAGATAAAAGTTCAGTTTAAATTAGAAGACATTTTACAAAATAACTCAGGAAATAAATGCTTTACATTTTTATTGCAGTATCTTAAAAATACTCATTTGTGGGAGAGGATTTAATAAAGTATTATTTTTATTTATTTATTTTTTAAAGTAGATAGATAAATAAATAAAGAGGGGTGGATAAGTCATACTGATCCACACTACATACCAGTAGGTGGCGGAAATACACAATTCTGTTGTTTGTCAACCGCCAATAAATTGAAGAAGATGAGGAAATGTTTCTTCGATGTGGGTTTTAGGTTTTACCTGACAGTGTTCAATCCTCCTGAGCGGAACCTAAAGGAGACAGCATTTGTTTCCTTCGGTATCTTCATAGAAGGGGCGCTAGGATGCTGCTGCGATGTTTCATATTTTAAGCATAGTTAACGTAATATGGTTCTTGTTAGCGCTATGTTTTGCAGCAGCGTTTTGCCTCATTAAGTTTTCAGTGACACTGCCTGACAGAGTCGAGCACGTGTTTCAGGATTTTATCCGGTATGGAAAAACTAAGGAACACATCAAACGCACCAGCTGGCAGCTCGTTTATGATTTATCAAAAAGGTTATTGGAGATTAAATAAGTTTTAAGTACCATGTTTCTTATTATATCGTAGTTTGATGTTGTCTTTTGTGTTAACTTCAGGTATTTCTACCATTTCTATGTGGTGTCTGTCATGTGGAATGGGCTCCTCCTACTGTTTTCCATACGGTCTGTCGTAATGTCCGAGACGTTCCCTGATTGGCTCATTGACATACTTTGGCGTTTGACTGGCAGATCAAGGGGTGCTTGGAACGGTACTTCAAATTTCAATTGACAACTTCTTATTTACTTCTTACTTTCTAAGCCATGGTGGCCAGCATTTCACCAAAGAGCTGTAATAATATAGTAACAAACTGTGACATGTAAAATAGAAATAAATGCAATCAGCAAGATTTTACGAAAGCTTCTTGTATACACTGTTAAGAGAAACAGTTAACAAAATTCAAATGGGCTGGTAATTTACTCACCCTCTGGTCATTCAAGATGTAGGCGACATTTTTCTTCAGTAGAACATTAAAGAACATTTTAGCTGAAATTCTGGTTCCTACTGGGTGAGGCTGAGTAAATGAACAATTTGTAATTATTGGAAGCTTTAATGGCTTTTTAAAAAATCTCTTTATAATTATTTATCTTCTGCAGTGTGTTCTGGTGAATATTAACATGCTTAATTATAATTATGTGTCATTTTCAGAGATACATCTGTCCACTCTGCTTTTACAAGTGCTCCTATGGGTTCATACCTTTAGACGACTGTTGGAGTGCCTGTTTGTCAGCGTATTCTCAAATGGTGTGATCCATGTGGTCCAATATGCATTTGGTTTGGGTTATTATATCATACTTGGGCTAACTGTCTTGTGTATAAATGATTCTCTACCACAGCCAGGTTAGTACAGTTTCCTAATTCCAATCCCATTGTCAAACTGATTTATGACTAAACTGTACCTGCAAACATTTTGTTTTGTTTTTTAATGAACTCCTTTAGAATAAGGCATCTTAAAATGCAATCTGGATATTTTCTTTAATTTAAATCATTTTTTGTATGTTTGCATACTTCTGCAATTTCAGGGTCTGTCCCTTTCTTTAATCAGCTAACATGGTATCATGTAATCGGGACTCTTTTTTTCTTCTGGGCCTCATTCCTCCAGCACCAGTCCCTCTCTCTGCTGGCCAAGATGAGGACTGACAGCTCAGGTAGGAAGCAAGCTGTTGGAGATTCCTTTGGACAAAAAAGAAAAAAATAATATATTTAATCTTATCTAATTCAAAGAAAATGTCATTTAAAATTAGTACAAACTGATACTGTGAATAGTGCATAGGTGTGTGCTATACCGAATAAAAGTGATGTCTTTATCTTATTTTGCTAATATAAGAAGTGGTGATCTTCACGCATATGAATACTCTTGATTTGACATTTTATTTTATATTCATCAGGAAACCGACACAAATGTTTCACCTCCAAAGATTCCTCAGTGTTTTTATCTCATTTTGATGATGATAATTAAAAATATTTTGTTTTGGTTGCCTGACCAATCTTTTCCAGGTTTTCCCTAGAAACCAAGCAAATCAATTGCTGTATGAACTAAAGATTTGTCTATGACAGCAGTTGACAAACTTTTAAATGCCACAGAATCCCATTTATGGTCAGCTAGGAACCCTGAATCTTTAGTTTCACGTATAGATCTTATTTAGACTATCTAATACACAATTTAGTTTGTGAATTATATATAATAATTAATTAATAAAGTAATACATAGGTCTAATATATGATAGATTATCAATTGGACCCTTTGCCATTCTATCAGACCACAGAAGAGATTTTAAAATGGCAGGAAGGTTATAAAACTACCCATTCATACTACTCTCGTTCATACTAAACTACTCAATTCAATGCCCAGATGTTTTCCAGCTTTGTTTGGAAGTATTTTAATGAAGCAGACAAAAGAAACATACAATATTCTCTGCTCTGCAACTAGATTAATTCCTTGAGATATCACAAAACTGGTCAATTTGAGCTCATGCTCACATACTGATATTCAAGAAAACAGCACTCTTGCATGTACGATATTGCTACGTCAGAGTTTAGTAGAAAAACATTCAGTGATTTTTGTATTATTTGAATTGTAATAAGGTTGTTTTATTTGTTTTCTAATGCTTTCAGACTCGAGATTTTTTTTGTCTTTTTTGTTGAAAAATGTCAGCTTGCAAATACTTGATCAAACAACATATAGGCAATAATTATATTACACACTCCTAATAGTGCAAAACAATAGTACAGAGTTGTTGTTGTCTTAAATTTATCGTTGTTTATTTATTTCAAATTTGTTGTCTTCCCTCCATCCATCAACATAGGTAAAGTGGAGACTCTGGCCCACAAGATGCCCTGTGGCGGTTGGTTTGAGCTGGTCTCTTGTCCACATTACCTGGCTGAGCTTCTGATTTATGCTGCCATGAGTGTTTGTTGTGGCTGTGCTTCACTAACCTGGTGGCTGGTGGTGCTGTATGTTCTCTGCAACCAAGCACTTGCTGCACAGCTCTGTCAGGAGTACTACAGGAGCAAGTTTGAGACCTATCCACATCACCGAAAAGCTTTCATCCCTTTTGTCCTGTAAAATAATAATAATAATCTTTTATATGGAACTGAATAAATGAAAGAGCATCTCAGTTGTAGACTTGTATTAACTGGAACAGTTGACACATTGCTCATGCATGTTTAATGTGTAAGAAACGGCAAGGATGACCAGGGCAACATGACCGAAATGGACCGTTGCCCTGGCACAGACTGATTTCAAAGGGTGATCGACACCAACTACTTCTTTAAAGAGACATTACTGTCACGTGTCAGCAGTTATCTTGAAGTGGAAGTGGTTCCTTCCTACCACAGTCATATGAACTCTTTGAAGCCAAGTTCTCTAATGTCAGATCATTTTTTAAAATCTATTTAAAAACATTTTCTACCTACTTCTCGCCACTGACAACATTTTACTGTGTTTGCATTTGCAAATGTACATTTACATATGTACCATATGACATAAACAAATAAAAAAGGTTTATTCTATTCATTCATTTTCTTGTCGGCTTAGTCCCTTTATTAATCCGGGGTCGCCACAGCGGAATCAACCGCCAACTTATCCAGCATATTTTTTACACAGCGGATGCCCTTCCAGCTGCAACCCATCTCTGGGAAAAGGTTTATTCTATGTAAAATGTAATTATAAATGGGTCTAAAGGTATCAAGTTGTGAATTCTTAGTTCCCATATTATTTCCTATTTTTTATTGTTTATATATATATATATATATATATATATATA
>CAIGQQ010032164.1:4836999-4861860 GCA_903798035.1 Danio albolineatus
ATGAGTTCTAAATTATGTAATTAACAAAAATAAAACAATAAATAATCTAATATTTTTTTTTTTTTTTGATCAAATTTTGAATAGTACGTATGAGTCTTATTTAATCATTTGTAACGTATTTTTAAATAATTAAATAATATAAATGTGTACGTTTTATACATATTTGTTAATATTAATAACATATTGGATTATTTATTGTTTTATTTTTGTTAATTACATAATTTAGAACTCATTTATTCTTTACATAATTTTTATTTTTCAAACCTTTCTTCGGACCCCCTGGTGGTGTCTCTGCCCCAGTTTATGTACCCTAAACTTTGTGTAAACAAGATGTCATTCGCACTTGTAACAACAACCCGTATCGACAACTGTTTACACTATCAAAATACATGTCAGAAATGTTCAAATTCACGTACCAACGAGAAACCAAACTCGAGCTTTTGAGTAACTCCAGTGTTCGATTAGACGACACGACTGTAATCTCATATTTCCCTTTAGCGTTGCAAGCTCTACCTACCGTGAAGATGTTCCTTCGCACGACAACGAGACTGACATTTCAACCAATAGCCAGCCTTATTTTCAATGACGTACACTCTTCTGTACACGTTTATCTCGCAACTAACCAATCACGTTTAGTTTTCAAGCGAAATGTTCGTCTTTGCCTTGGCATCGGTCTCTCTGCGATGATGACCACAGTGGGATAATCAGTTAGTAACGACGAAACGTTAATGTATATAAATTAGCGGTTTTACTTACTTAATTTGTAGCGTTATAACACCACAGAGGCAGTATTAGCCAGCCCTTAATATGCCTCTCCGGGGCGGCGAGCGGCATGGCGGCGGCAGGTTTATATGCTTCCTTGTTGTACTGAGCGTCGTGCTGTTTTCAGCCGGAGTTACAGCAACCCAAGAAGAGAAGAAAGTCATTAACGAGGAGCAGCCCGCAGAGGTACGCTTGTATACCATTTGCTTGATAACAAACATGTAAGGTGGCTTATGAAAGTATAAACGTGTCAAAGAGGCTAGTAATTAGGTTAGGGCCATTCAAGGGAAACTAGTTTGACTACACTCTCTAATTTGTCGTAGCTTAATTAGGTTGTAATAAATGAATGTGATTTTGACAAGCAGAAATCCTCAAAACATTCTTCACTTGGCATGGTCCAGGATTTTTTTTTTAAAATGATAAATGTGTGTATAACCTCTATAAAGAATCAAGAGTTTCTTCACCCTTCACAAATATGAAGCACAAGAAAAGTTGCCAGTGTTTTATCAGTCAGTGATGCACTGATATTGAAATGGAACTTTGACACTTGTTACATTAATGATAGTTAAATGCATTAATGTTGTATAACAGATTTACAAATATATAATATTAAGACTACATTGTTAATACTATAATAGGACATCACTATCGCGATGCTGAATATACAGCTAAACCAAATTACTTGTAATTTACTTGAGGTTCTCATTCATTCATTTTCTTGTCGGCTTAGTCCCTTTATTAATCTGGGGTCGCCACAGCGGAATGAACCGCCAACTTATCCAGCATATTTTTTATGCAGCGGATGCCCTTCCAGCTGCAACCCATCTCTGGGAAACATTCATACACACACACACACATTCACACTCATACACTACGGACAATTTAGCCTACCCAATTCACCTGAACCACATGTCTTTGGACTTGTGGGGGAAACCGGAGCACCCGAAGGAAACTCACGCAACCACGGGGAGAACATGCAAACTCCAGACAGAAATGCCAACTGACCCAGCCGAGGCTCGAACCAGCGACCTTCTTGCTGTGAGGCAAACGTGCTTTTCACTACGCCACCGTGGCGCTACTTGAGGTTCTCTGAAATTTAATTGCTCCAATTACATTTCATTAATTAGAATGAATTTGTATTATTTTTTAAAATGCTCAATTTGAACAAATTATCCTATAACTCCCTCATACTGTAAGTCTTCATTTGATTTAATATTGGGGGAATCACTCTTTCCATCAATTGGATAAATGGGAATCATTGCACATGTATAGAAAAAAAAGTAGCATTGCAGTAGACCAAATCTACAGCATTACATGAAAGCTTGTAGGAAATTCTTAAAGCTGAAAATAGTTTTCTGTGTAGAACTCTACAATATTTGTTTCTTAGGAAAACGGTCTGGAAGAATAAGCAATCTTACTATACTTTCATGATCAGTTCAGTTTGTACTTTTCTTTTCATACTTTATTTAAATATAAAATACATTTAATACTATTTTAACAGATTAAGCTTAAATTAGTAAATGTTGTCGAGTTTTTCACTACTTCGTATCAGTTATGTTACTATGAATTGAGCTAACATTAGAATCATAATTTCTGTGCAGGTGCAAAAGGGGACCACCGATCATGCGCCGGGACCCGCAGTCCGCGTCGATGAACCCAGTAAGGGAAATTTGGGTTTTATTCATGCCTTTGCGGCAGCCATCTCTGTCATCATCGTCTCTGAACTGGGAGACAAGACGTTCTTCATCGCAGCCATCATGGCTATGCGCTACAATCGGCTCACTGTTTTGGCAGGTGCCATGTTGGCTCTGGGTCTCATGACCTGTCTGTCAGGTAGGTGAAGCGTCTGTTTTTTGAATCATAATGATGATTAAAATTATATTCAGATATCAGAATCCTTTAATGCTTTTCCAGTTTTTTAACAGCTCTGTTTATGTGAATACATTTTTTTTACATTTATTTATCTCATAAGGGTTTCCAAAAAGGTCATTAAAGTGCAAAATATTGCAAACTTGTATACAGATGTATGAAATTTGGACAAAATAACTCCAAACTCTGTTCTTATCAGCAGAGGAATCTCTAGAATCCTGTGAAGCATTGCAAATGACACAATCTTAAAAAACTACAATCTTAAAAAATGTATAAAACATAGATAGACTGACCTGGTTGTCATTTGCAGTGCTTCATGTGTGAACGGGGTCACATTTTAGTTTTTTTTAGTCTTATTAGTGGAATTGTCTTAATGGCATCATGGGTAATGTTGTTTCCACTATTGAACATGATTGTTTCATGTTTAACTTGAATTAATCCAAATAAATAGGTTCAACAAAAGCATTTACAATCGACTTACAAGCTCATAGCTCACAACAGCTCTGCTCTCAAACACTTTTGTTATGATTTATTTTTATTTTTTACCTCAAAATTTTTACATGTTACTTTTGACTGTTATCTGGCATGAATTAACCTAGCCAACCAAATACCTCTGTCAGCTTAAAACTGACTTTGGACTGTCTCTCCTCCATAGGTCTTTACCTTCTCAGCTGTATCTAGAAAATTAAATGATATTGAAATATCATAATTGTGACAGTCTATTTATCAATAATCGCAAACAACAGCAGAAGATTTGATATGCGGAAACCAGACAATCCCTACTGACAGTTTAATTTATTCTAAATATGATCAAAACAATATCTGTGATTGTGTTTAACATTAATATGTAGGGATTTAACCGAATTTTCCATTTGTTTGTATTTTACACATACATTTTGATACTTTTATATCAGTCTCACTGAGTTTAATCTGAAACACAAGGTACAGGTTGTCAAACATCAAAGGTTTAAAACAGGGGTGTTCAAACTCAGTCCTGGAGGGCCAGTGTCCTGCTTAGTTTAGCTCCAACTTCCTTCAACACACCTGTTTGGAAGTTCCTAGTATGCCTAGAAAGAGGTTGAAGGTTCAGGTGTGTTTAAGGCCCCGTTTACACTAGTGCATTTTCGTTTTAAAACGCATAAGTTTTGCTACGGTTACGCCATCCGTCCACACTACGCCAGAGTTTTTGAGGTGTGAAAACGGAGCGTTTTGAAAACGCTGGAGAGAGCATTTTCATTCTCAAACGCTGCTGTTGCGTCTCAGTGTGGATGGAGGGAAACGCATACTTTTGAAAACGGAGGCGTGGCTGCTGAGATCCGCTACGTGATTGGGGCTTTGGGTCATTGCGTATCCTTCCCTTATTCGTCAAGCGCACGTGGCTATAACGTCACCGGCAGACGGCAGACCAGCCTTCACTGTAAACACTGTATTTTCGATAGCCATGGATGTTTTATATTCATTTGTTACTTTAAGTAACAACTCGACCTTGTCGTCTGTCCACAAAAAGACCTCTCTTGCTTTCTTTACCATCGCGTTCATCGTTCAACCAGCGTTTGTTGACTAACAATAACCAAATGCCGAGCGAGACACATGCTTCCTGTTTATACTTGAACGCGCATGCCCAGAGTGCGCGAATGGTCACGTGATATACGTCTCTGGTGGAGTAGTGAAGACGGAGATCTGTTGAGACGCTGGGTGAAAACGCTAGTGTGGACGCGGATCATTTTCTTGCTAAAACGCCGTTTTAAAACTGAAACGCACTAGTGTAAACGGGGCCTAAGTGGGGTTGGGACTAAAATATGCAAGACACCGTACCTCTAGGACCAAGTTTGGACACTCTTGATTTAAAGTGTTATCAGTGTTTCCAAATGTCTTCGTTTTCAAGTAATTAAAACTCCCGATATGTTGATACCAGGTGTTACCACATCAAAAACCACTAGTGTAAATGCAGCTTCAGTGCATCCAGTGTCTGCTTTATCAGGGAAGAGACGGACATTAATGGCCAAGGATGTCAGTCAATTGAGATTTTTAAATTTACATATATAATTTATGTAAAAATACAAACAGGACTGCTTGCACACCGCAAAGTATCAAAAACCTGCTTTATTCATGATGCAAATTTCATTAAAAATTTGCATCCATTCAAAAAAAAGTTTATACTGGGTTAACAGACTTCATAAACGGATGTTTTTGTCTAGACCACTTTATCTCTGTCTTGTATAATTATTCGTGGTATTTTTGGTTTGACAGATAATGACTCTCAATTTGCAGCTGAGCATACCTAATGACTAATGCATTTACTAAGTGTTTTATCTAACTGTGCTTCTTGCGTAAAATGAGTTCATCAATGACCTATTTTTTTGTTTGTCCTCCCATTAGTCTTGTTTGGTTACGCCACCACCATTATCCCACGGATCTACACCTACTACATATCGACAGCTCTGTTTGCCATCTTCGGAGTGCGAATGCTGAGGGAGGGATTGAGGATGAGTCCTGACGAAGGGCAAGAAGAGCTGGAGGAGGTCCAGGCTGAGATCAAGAAAAAAGATGAAGAGGTAAAAAAAAAAAAATCGTTGTAGCTTGTAGTCTGTCTAACCTGTGCTGCTTATCTGATCTCTGACTGACTGATTCCGCAGCTTCAGCGGTATAAACTAGCCAATGGTTCGCCTGACGTGGAAGTGGGCACAACAGCAAACATGTTGCCTCAGAGAAAGTGGCCCAGCTTGATTTCACCTATATTCATTCAGGCGCTAACTCTGACCTTCCTCGCCGAGTGGGGTGACCGCTCTCAACTGGCTACTATTGTGCTCGCCGCAAGAGAGGTAGATGAGCGAAAAAAAAAAATCTTTCTTCTTTCTTTCTTCTTTGATAAGTGATTTTTAAAAGTCTAATGAGCTTGGTTTATTATCTGAGTTTTATAACTCATTTCTGTATCCCCAAGCATTGTATATTAAAGTAGCGTTCATAAGCGTAGGGCTGCTTTTTAATATTAGTAATTAAGGAAAACCCTGTTCTGTGCAATTCCGAAGAAACCGCTGGCTGGCCCAGAGTAAATTTGAATTTCATTTTTTTTTTTTTATCTAACTAATCTACTAGGTTTTATGCAGATAATTACAGAAAGTTTAAGTTTGACCATTCTGTGTTTTTTTATTATTATTATTATTATTATTATTATTATTATGAAATTTAGCAGTTTGAATTAAATCAAAATATGCTGTAAGTAACTTTTTTTTTTTTCTTTTTTTTTTTCCTCCATAATTTCTCATTACAGTTTTAGGTTCAAGATGGTTCAGTCTTTAATAGAGCAAATAAGCATTTGCTTATTTGCATTGGCCACTATTGTGCTCGCCAATGTATTTAATGCACTAATTGTATTTTCATTAATTCTTGTCTTTTGATAAACTATATTTGCTTTGAAAAAAAATTAAGATTAGTGCGTCGTATGCATATGAACCTTTTTCTAATTAAAAAAATGCACTAATTTGAAAATGTATTGAATATTAAATTAAAGGGTTAGTTCACACAAAAAGGTGTCATTTATTACTTGCTCTCATGTTGGTCCAATTCCCTGAGACCTTTGTTCATCATTGGAATACAAATTAAGATGTTTTAGAATTACTTTAAGAGGTCCCTTGTCCTCCATAGACAGCAAAGTTCCTGACTCAGTCCAGAAAAAAAACCCTCCTCAAAACAGACCATATGGCTTCAGTGGTTCAATCTGAATATTATCTTGATACAAGAATCTTTTTGTGTACACATAAAAACAAAACAATAACAAGTTAATTCATCAGTTTTTTTCTCTTCGGTGTCAGTATAGGGCACACATTCACAAAAGCACTGTGCTGTCTCTGTATGCGTGTAGTGCTACTGACATATACCTCAGGTGTGCGACGTGTGCTTTGCTTTGAACGGAGAATGTCGCCAGGGTATACATCAGTGCTCTTGAACATGGCAATATACTGACACTGGGGAGAAGAAACTTTTTCTCTTTTTATGTGTGAACAAATGTGTTCTTGTAGCTAATATTTCAGTTAAACCACTGAAGACAGTTGGACCTTTAGCCAGTTTTTTTGTATCTTTCTGGACTTTGACCATTGCTATTTATGGAGGATGAGGGAGCTCTCCGATTTTATCCAAAGTATCTTAATTTGTGTTTGGAAGACAAACTAAGGTCTTGGGAGGCTTTGCAACAACATTTTGCTATTAATTATTTACAGAATTCAAATGTTTGGGTGAACAAATTTTTTAAATCTTTGGTGTCAGATTTATTTATTTTTGTTCAAAATGTTTTAACTGTGGATTGTGAACCTCTTTTTCTTACTCCATAAATGAGAATATTAAGGCAGAATTGTGAGGTGTGTTTTAATTATATATTTGTTTACAATAGACAGTGACAGTGTTTACATGGACGTCAGTCATCCAATTATTTGCCAAATTATGAATTTGTCGACTTTAACTGCAGTTTGGCACTTTCACGTTTATCCACATTTCCACATTTTCCGCTTGTCCCTCGTGACAAACGAGATATTAAATGTTAGTAACTGCTGAAGGAGTGCAGATTTAATGGAGTATTTGAAACGCACGGCATATTTCAGGGAAAAAAATAGGTAGCGTCAGAAAGCCGTGTGTTTAGACTATTCTGTCACAAAATGCGGCGAAAATTCTACAAGACAGTAATCATTTGATTAAGATGTTTACACTTTACAGCAGATCTTTTAGTCTATAATACTGTAGTGATATTAACGTGCTGTAAACTCTGCAACAGTTCTAATAATTTGACTAAGGTCTGTCTTTAAACACTGAAAGATTACTGCTGACGAAACCAGCTAACTTTGCCATCTTAATAAACAAACAAACACCACTGATCGCCTACTTACCAATCAGGTGACAGAACAATGAACACCAACTGGAGCTGTGTATTTTTTAAAAGAAGACGAGCAGCAAATCCGGATTTCACCATTTCCAGATGCAAAAAGCTCTCGGGTAAAAATGTTTTTTACAAACGCATTTCTGTCGCGTGCGCTGTAATCCACCGTGAGTCCAGCTGCGCTCTCATAGCAGGGAAATGAAAGCAAAACCTTTGTTGAAGCACATTTATAAACGCAACACTGAAGACCTGCGTCTCCAAACAATCCTTATTCTTCCACTTGTTTTGTCAACCTGGCGGCGTCCTGCTGTCTAAAAACTGTAACAGCTACATTCTTCGAAGCTATTATGCATATTAATGAAATAGTGCATGCTGATTGGGTTGAACAACATCCTTGTCATGACTTAATGCCGCACGCTCAGTGACGTTAGAATGTTCTTGCCGGGCAGGCGTCCACTTTCCACGCTGGAATACATGCATAGATCTCATCGGCGTGACGCAGCCTCAAAAATTTGTTTCAAACCGGAAGAATGAATTTGCTCGCAATAACGCAAAAACAACCAATTTTCGCTTTTTAGTCAATTATATGTGTCCTAATAGTGTTTATAGCAGCGCGGGACACATATATGACTGTCAACAGCTCAAAAAATGTGTTTTGGAGTTTCATGGCCCTTTAAATCAACACTTGTTTTTACAACTACATTTAATTTAGTAAAAAAGCTATATACTCATAAAGCTATAAAACTCATACGTGACCAGCACATGGAGGAAAAAAACAAAACCAAAACAGTCTTGCTGTAAATGTACTACTCATCATCCATCAGCTACCTCTTCAGTATTGCTAACTCGGTTTGTTTTTGTTCTGCAGGATCCATTTGGAGTAGCAGTCGGGGGGACTCTGGGACACTGTCTGTGCACAGGACTGGCTGTAATCGGCGGGAGGATGGTGGCTCAGAAGATCTCCGTCAGAACCGGTGAGACTCATCACTCATTCACTACCACACTAGAGTACAATGTGTACCGATACTCTATATCTGTACAGTACAGATATATGTGCTGATATTTCCTTCTGTTATCTCTACAGTTACAATCATAGGTGGGATCGTTTTCCTGGCCTTCGCCTTCTCCGCCCTCTTTATCAAGCCTGACTCTGGATTCTGATGAACGAAGCGACTCTTGGTTTCATTTTTGTACATACTGTCACCACAGTACAGGCCAGAACTAGAGGAACACAGAGAAACTGGCCAAAAAGAACTGCAGATATGTGTGAGTGAATGGAAAATCTGCTCATGTCCTAATGAGCATTTCAGTTTCTTTGGCTTAATCCTTTCATTGCTCTTGTCTTTCTTTACTGTTTTGTTCTGTTTTTAGGTGATTTACATTTCTCTGGTTTGCCACCTAACAATTTACTTGAACCTGCCAGACGTTTGTGCTGGCAAATAGTGACATTTTAAATAACAAATTATGAATATCATATGATTTTTACCTCAGTTTGAGCAGTGCACCATGGGTAAATGGTTTGCTGTTTCATTCGAATTCAAAACTGGAGTATAAGAGCTCTAAAATTGAATCCTGGCATGACATCTTTCCACTACACAGTCATAAATCTCCTTGCATCTCAGGAGTCTTTAATGGGCAAGAGCCTTAGCAATAAAAAAGTCACAATTCTTTTACTGATAACGAACTACAGCTCTGAATTGAACATCGAGTATGCTGTAGGAACCGGTTTGTCCTTTACCATATTACCGAAGGCTCCAAACGTAGAATGAAATGATGTGAGATCTGATTACATCATCACATGTGGCCTTTCAAGTCCTGTTCATCACTGATGTCTTCATGTCACTCCACTGGTAATAAAGTGTGAATGTTTCCAAAAACGCCCCTGAAGGAAGCACAACTGTATGTTCGCAGTCTCTTTGTCAAGAAAGAGAGGATTTCTGGAGTTCTTCCCCTTTTTCTCTGAATAGTTTTTATTTATTCTAGTGTGGAACACAGGTATTGATTATTTTGACTTGGTTGAAGAATATGTACAGTCAAGAAGGGTTCTTGGGTTTTTTGTAACATTTTCAGGATGACTTTGTCAATATTTGACAGGGGTTAACTTGTAAAGTGTGCTGAACTATTTAGAGAGGCTACAGAAATGTTATTCCTGTAAATATTGAATTAAAAGGTCAATCTCAGTTTGTTGGATGCGTTTTTTTTTTCTCCCTCAAAATATGAGCACCTTATTAAATCAAATAACAGTAGTATTGATAATTCAGGGTCAGTAAAATGTCTTCGCAACAAGTCGCATATAAATGTACAGATTGTATTGCTTTAAAGGGAAAATATTTCAGATGTGCATTATTGCCATGGGCCTAAAGTCGCAGCAAAAATTATGTGAAGAAATATTGTTCATATTTGCTGTGCAATATGTACAAAATAATCATATTGCGATTTATTATTATTTTTTATTTATTTTTTTGTGAACTAATATTGCGTTTTTTTTTTTTTTTTTTTTTTTTTTTTGGCAACTGTTTTTGCTTACATACATTTATAAATGTTTTCAGTGCACAAAAAGTGCATAACAAAACATTTCACATTGAAATAACATAGTATTCAGTTTAATAAATAAAACTGTAGTAAAATTGTCTTTAAAACAGACAACATAAAATAAATTAGAATTTACTAACCTCAACTCTAGTTAAACACATACTGTACACCGTAGTACTCACTGCTTGATAAACAAAACTGTAATAAATTGTCCTAAAAACAGACAACATGAAAAAATTAAGATGAACTAACCTCAATTCCAGTCATAACAATAAATGAAAACTAATGTAAATCAAAACCACCTATTCGGTTCTGATTGGTTGACATCTTTCTACCGCTTAGCTTAGATGTAATTGCCCGGTGTGCTGCGTCAGCTCTGATTGGTTAACATATTAAAATCATGCGCGCAAGAACGTGAACAAAAATCTAAATAAATGAATAAACAAAATTGCAGCCTTTGCGATTTAGAAATTGCATGTGCTTAAATTGCTATTGTTTTTTTTGCGATTGCGATTAATTGCACAGCCCTTCTTGGATCTCTTACTTTTGTTTAATCATAGGCAACTCAAGACCAAACATAAATCATCAGAATTGTGAAATATAAATGCCTGATATATACACTCACTGGCCACATTATTAGGTACACCCAGTATTTGGTTGGACCCCTTTTTGCTTTTAGAATTACCTTAATCCTTCGTGGCATAGATTCAACAAGGTAATGCAAAGATTCCTCAGAGATTTTGGTCTATATTGACATGATAGCATCAAGCAGTTGCTGTATGTTTGTCGGCTGCACATCCATGATGCGAATCTCTCGTTCCACCGCATCCCAAAAGTGCTTTATTGGACTGAAATCTAATGACTGTGGAGGCCATTTGAGTACAGTGAACTCATTGTCATGTTCAAGAGACCAGTCTGAGATGATTCACGCTTTATGAAATGGCCCGTTATCCTGCTGGAAGTAGCTACAATGTGGTCATAAGGGATGGGTATTGTCTGAACAATACTCAAGTAGGCTGTGGTGTGGACACGATGCTCAATTGGTACTAATGGGTTCAAAGTGTGCCAAGAAAATACAGGTATATCCCACACCATTTCACCACCAGCCTGAACCATTGATACAAGGCAGGATGGATCCATCCTTTCATGTTGATGCCAAATTCTGACCCTACCATGCAAATGTTGAAGCAGAAATCGAGACTCATCAGACCAGGAAACGTTTTCCAATCTACTATTGTAAATTTTGGGGAGCCTGTGTGACCTGTAGCCTCAGTTTCCTGTTCGTAGCTGACAGGGGTGGCACACGGTGTGGTCTTCTGCTGCTGTAGCCCATCTGCCTCAGGGTTAGGCATGTGCGTTCGAAGATGCTCTTCCGCATACCTCGGTTATAGCGAGTGGTTATTTGAGTTACGGTTGACCTTTCTATCAGCTGAAACCAGTCTGGCCATTCTCCTCTGACATCAACAAGGCATTTGCGCCCACAGAACTGCTGCTCACTGGATATTTTCTCTTTTTCAGACCATTCTCTGTTAACCCTAGAAGTTGTGTATGAAAATCCCAGTAGATCAGCAGTTTTTTGAAATACTCAGACCAGCCCATCTGGCGTCAACAACCATGCCACATTCCAAGACACTTAAATCACCTTTCTTCCCCATTCTGATGCCCGGGTTGAATTGCAGCAGGTCGTCTTGACCATGTCTACGTGCCTAAATGCATCGAGTTGCTGCCATGAGATTGGCTGATTAGAAATTTGCGTTAATGAGCAGTTAGACAGGTGTCCCTAATAAAGTGGCCAGCAAGAGTATCGTCTCAAAACTCCCTTGCAACTAACTTCCAGTCATAAATTTGCAGTTGCAAGATACAAATCTTAATTCACATTTGTTGCGATCATGCTCCACAGAATCAACCAGAAAGAGTGCAAGACCTTTCAAACATGCTTGTGCTATTTTTCCACGAATACCCAAATATATGTATATACTTAGGCTCTTACAAAGTGACTAAACTGCAAATGTTTTTCCTAGAGGACAGCTACATTTTGGACAAACGTGGAAGAAATGTGCTTAGGTGGTAATTTACTTATGTCTACTGTTTTGCTGAGCTGTCATACAAAAGCTTTAATCACACCAGGCGTTGGAAATGACCTTTTGGTTTGGTTCATTGACATTGATTGCATCAGTGCTGACGCTATGGAAAATGCTATCATTGGAAAAAATAAAGTGCCCTGTTGTGGATATTTAAAAATGATCTTTAGTGCACTGTGTAGCACAGCACCAAGTGTATGAAAACTCTAGCTGCGTCCCAAATTGCATACTTACGCACTATTCTACGCCATTTTGTAGTATAAATAGTGTAAGTAGTGTGTGCACACTGAAAACTTAAAAAATAATAAGTGCACTTTAATGGCGCCACGGTGGCGTAGTGAGTAGCACGTTCGCCTCACAGCAAGAAGGTCGCTGGTTCGAGCCCCGGCTGGGACAGTTGGCATTTCTGTGTGGAGTTTGCATGTTCTCCCCGTGGTTGCGTGGGTTTCCTCCGGGTGCTCCGGTTTCCCCCACAAGTCCAAAGACGTGGTATAGGGGAATTGGGTAGGCTAAATTGTCCGTAGTGTATGAGTGTGAATGTGTGTGTGTATGGATGTTTCCCAGAGATGGGTTATGGCTGGAAGGGCATCCTCTGCGTAAATATGCTGGATAAGTTGGTGGTTCATTCCGCTGTGGTGAGCCCGGATTAATAAAGGGACTAAGCTGACAAGAAAATGAATGAATGAATGAATGAAGTGCACTTTAATTACCCGGATGATGCATTCATTCCACCACTAATGTGAAGTGTGTTAGGATGGACACCACACACTCAACAACCGCAGCTTTGCGCACATAGCGGAAGGGGCGGAGCTATCGGGCGCACATGTTGGATAACTTTATTTATTTTGGATTGTGAAAGCAAAATTATCCTATGTTAGTGATTATAGCGCCTCCCGACGGTGAATGCGGTTATACTCATGCCAGGTATTACTCGGTATTTTGGTCATTTACTTCACTAATTTGGCAACCGTCAAACGTCATCGGGGAAACGGTTTGAACTTCCGCTTAGTAAAAAAGCCATTAGTGTTCAATTTGGGACAGCACTACATACATATACTACGCTGTTGAGTGTGTAAGTGCATAAGTACATAGTGCATAAGTGCATAGTGTGTCATTTGGGGCGCAGCTAATGTGAATTTTTGAATTTGCAAAGTGCACAGTGTATAAAGTTACTGTCTCAATGTCGACTCAGAATCATTAAACAAGTTGTTTCACAATGGATACCGATCTATTTTGTTGATTTCAGCCTATAACATAGCAAAGCAGTGCTTATAATTTTACAGAGGGCAGCAACAGTTCAGCTACCTGAAATGTGTGCAATTTGGCAGGTGCGCTTTCAAAAGAAAAAACGCAACCTTGGTAATATTTCATGGTCATTTTTTTATCAGACAAGCCTTCGCAGATCAGATTCAAGTAAAGGTTTGAACGGTATGGAACGTTTGAACTCATTTGGGAGTCATTGTGACGAGGTGCGTAATATATAAGAGGTTCCAAGTGCAAGTAAAACTCTTTATTGACGAAGTCAATAGTTCTTAAACACGCTAGTGAACACACAGAGCGCGCTCAGGGACTCGCAAATAACTCCCGTCTCACGGGGCAGGTGTACGCAGGTGGGAGTGGAACAAACCGATCACGGTCACAGATAAACTCCTCACCAGACCAGAGCAGACAGAGAACAATGCACAACGATAACGAACTGACACGAGACAAGAGACGCGCTGTCCAGATATAGTCGCGATAACTAGTTGCAGCTGTCAGACTAATCAGGACAGCAGAGCTCTACATAGCACGTGACATCACACTGACGTAACAGACACACGAGGGACACCAAAACAAAACAAAACCATGTGACCACGCAGACACTCAGAAGTGCGCACACACCTACAACCGTGATAGTCATTGTGTAAATAAGACACTGATTGATGTTCTTGGGAAATCCTAAAACCAAAATGTTACCTTCACATAATCCATAATAACATCAAGTTTAATTTCTTTTAAAACTACTAAAAGACTAGAAATGATGGTTTTTAAGGAAAACATGGAGAATTGTTCATGCAGGCATATGGTCCTGCCCAGTCAGTCTACATACACATGTATATGTTAAATATGTTACAACTACCTGGTGATGGGACTGCAGGAGGAGCTGCAAGGGGCCGGTGTATTGTGGAGTAGGTGGTGGTCGAAGGTCAGGACCATGACAACCCAAACTTCAGACACAGAAACTGGCTCTTGGCACATAGAATGTCTCCTCACAGCCAGGGAAGGAGCCTGAGCCCATGGCGGTGGTTGAGCACTATCGACTAGAGATAGATGTTCTCACCTCCATGCACACTCTACAACCCAACATCTTGAGAAGGGCTGGACTTTCTTCTACTCTGGAGTTGCCCACGGTGTGAGACGGCAGGCTGTTGTGGGCTTCCTTATAGTTCCCCAACTTAGCTGGCAAGTTTTGGAGTTATCCTCAGTGAACAAGAGGGTTATCGCCTGCACATTCAGGTTAGGGATAGGTCTCTCATGGTAGTTTGTGCTTAAGGGCCAAACACCAGTACATAGTACCCGACTTTCTTGGAGTCCTTGAGACGAGTGCTGAAAAGTGCTCCAACTGGGGACTCTGTTGTTTTACTTGGGGACTTCAACGTCCACTTGGGGACAGTTATACCTGAAAAAGCATGATTGGGGAAAACTGCATCCCTAATCTGATTGTGTGGAGTTGGATCAGCTGGCATTGAAACTGAGTGGTCCATGTCCTCAGATTCCATTGTTGATGTGGCCATGAGGAGCTGTGGATGCAAGACTTTGTGGTGACAATCCACAAACCACTGGACACTGGTAGTAAGGGATGCCGTCAAGCTGAAGAAGGAGTCTTACCAGGCTGGGACTCCAGAGGTAGCTGATGCCTACCGAGAAGGCAAGTGTGCAGCAGCTCAGGTGGTTGTGAAAGCAAAAACCTGGGCCTGGGAAGAGATTCATTCATTCATTCATTTTCTTTTCGGCTTAGTCTCTATTAATCCGGGGTCGCCACAGCGGAATGATCCGCCAACTTATCCAGCATATTTTTTACGCAGCGGATGCCCTTCCAGCCGCAACCCATCTCTGGGAAACATCCAAACACACTCATTCACACTCATACACTACGGACAATTTAGCCTACCCAATTCACCTGTACCGCATGTCTTTGGACTTGTGGGGGAAACCGGAGCACCCGGAGGAAACCCATGCAACCTGGGGGAGAACATGCAAACTCCAAACAGAAATGCCAACTGACCCAGCCGAGGCTCAAACCAGCGACCTTCTTGCTGTGAGGCGAACGTGCTACCCACTAGGCCACCGTTGGGCCCGGGAAGAGATTCAATTCAATTCAATTCCCCTTTATTTGTATAGTGCTTTTACAATGTAGATTGTGTCAAAGCAGTTTCACATAGAAGGTTATAGTGAATTGAAAATGTCAGTTTAGTTATTAATGGTTCAGTTCAGAGTTGTTTAATATTCACTACTTAGAGTTCAAACACTGAAGAGTAATCCATCGGTGCGCAGCTCTAGCTGCAGTCTAGGCACCAGAGGTTGGAGAACTCGAGGCTCGTCTGTCCTTGGAGGGTCACAGGAATTCGTCTCTTGCTTGCTACTCCGCCAAGCAGCTGCTCAGGATACAGTGAGGTGCAGGATTATGGAGCCTTGGAATCGTCTCGTCACGGGTCTTGGATCGCATCTGTGGCGCTGCATAGTCTATGGAGACTATGGAGAAGACTAAAGGTTGGCCTCAAAGAGATTCTGGCAAACCTTCTGGGGCCTCAGGAGAGGGTAGCAGTTCTACACTTTGACTGGGTATGCTGTCGGACAGTGGAAAGAATACTTTGAGCATCTTCTCAATCCCACTGACATGCCTTCTATTGAGGTAGCAGAGACTGGGAATGCGAAGTTCAGACCCATCATCACTTAAGCTGACGTCACTGAGGTAGATTGCAAGTGCCACAGTGGCAGAGCAGCAGGAGTGGATGAGATGCATCCTGTGTACGGTCTAAGATCTCTGGATGTGGCCTGGCACTACAACATCGCATAGAAGTTGAGGCAGTACCTCTGGACTGGGCAACAAGGGTAATGCTTCCCATTTATAAGAAGTGTGCCCAGAGGGCTTTTTCCAACTATAGGGGATCACACTCCTCAGTCTCCCTGAAAAAGTCTATGCCAGGGTACTGGAAAGGAGGATCCGGCCCATGGTTAAACTTTGAATACAGGAGGAACAATGCAGATTTTATCAATGCAGTGGAACACTGGACCAGCTCTTCACCCTCAATAGGATGCTCGAAGGTTCATAGGAGTGTGGCAAACCAGTCCACATGTTTTTTTTTTTTTTGTGTGTGTGGACTTGGAGAAGGGATTGGACTGTGTCCCTCATGGCATTATGTGGGGGCTCTTTGAGAGTATGGTGTGAGAGGATCTCGGTTAAGGGTTGTTAAGTCTCTATGAATGGAGCAGGAGTTTGGTTCACATTACTGGCGATAAGTCAGACTGCATGTTGGACTTCATCAGGCCTGCCCGTTGTAACCGGTTGCATACATTATTTATCTGCTCACATTTATATACAGAATTTCTGGAATTCAGTCTAGGGTCGGAGGGAGTCTGTTTCAGGGACCACGATATTTCCTCTCTGCTATCTGCAGATGATGTTGTCCTCTTGGCTTCATTGAACATGGACCTTCAGCTTGCACTAGGACAGTTTGCTGCTGAGCGGTTTTGCATCTCTAGGTTGGAGGAGAGTCCTTGCCCCAGGTGTATGAGTTTAAAAGGCCCAATCCCAATTCTATTTTTGAACCTCTACCCCTTGGCCCTTACAACCGAGGGTTAAGGGGAAGGGCTTCAAAACTTACCCCTAAGAATTGGGACAGCACTTCAACACCTGCACACGTCATCATGTCCTCGTGATCTCTTGCTTCATATGAGATCAGACAATCACGACTGCTGTAGTTAGTCCAGTTGTGGTATTTTTTGGTGTTTATCTTCAGGAAATCACTGAAGGCGTATATTATATTATCATAACGATCTAATGTGGCAATAATATCAGAACTGTACTGTGTATTTACTCCGTGGCCATACTCATCTATGTAAACACACGAAAACAACATTAACATTACAGCAGACACTGTAAAAAGCTCGTTCCCAGACACTAGACATTACTGACAGGGTATTCGAGTGTCATCGTGTGTCTGAATGTTCCGGGACCGCTGTACTGGAGTTATGATTTAGGATTATAGATCGCAAAATTTAGCGGGTTTTTTTTTTTGCGTTTTTTTTTTTTAAAGCATGACGGTAAAACTAAAACGCGGTTATGAATATATTAAAACATGTGTTTGTTTGTCGTAAAAATTTGTAAAAATGACAAAAAATACAAATTTGTTGATCTTCTTACTTCCAGGTTCAGCTATCCTGGCACTGTGGCAGGTGCATTTTGGGACATTTTCCTACCCCTCCGTTTTAAGTGTGGTCCTGAGAAATCTTCGTTCGAAGGGGTGTATACCCCTAGCCCTTAGCCTTCAAGCTAAAGAGAATTGGGACACCACTACCTCTTGACGTAAATGCGCAAAACGAGGGGTAAGGGGAAGGGCTAAGGGGTAGAATCGGGATTGGGCCTAAGTGTCTTGGGGATTTGGATTTGGTTTGAGGGAAGGATCGAACATGAGATTGACAGGTGGATCAGTGCATTGGCAGCAGTAATGCTGTCGATGTACTAGTTCATTGAGGTAAAGAAGGAGCTCAGCCGAAAAGCAAAGCTCTTAAAAAAAACAACAAATAAAAATAAAAGTATATACTATTTAACCCCAAAACCTTGTATCCCAGAGCTTGTGTAATAGAAGCTTTTGTGGTTAAATTGTATAAACATATTGTTCTCTAAATACACAAACTATCCTAAACAAACCAAGAGAACAGAACAAGTACGAATGCACTATTATTTAGAGAAATGCATTTACAAACATGAATGAATAAATGCAGTGAACACAATGCAATTTTTTCAAATAATTTTATTTCCAAAATTGAATAAGGGGAGTAAACGGCACTGTTCGTTTAAAAAGGTTCCATTATTTCTTTGTTAAATGTAAGAACGGCCTGGCTCACAAAATGAACCCAATACAGCACACTATTTTCTGATATTACAGATTTCTTTCTCTTTTATTTTTTCTTTTAAAACTGAATTCGTGAAAACAGAGCCACGCTCCGAAAGCCCCGAAGGAGCACTGAAATTTGATGAGACCTAACAAATGGTGAAGGTTGAAAACTACTTCATAGGTATATTTAAATAATGATCTATTTTTCCTCTGTGTTACCGTGTACTGACCAGATCAATTTCATGAGCCAAACACGAGTGCTCTGCAAAGAACATCACACATACAAAGATTAAATGATAGCAAGAGAACACTGATAGACATTCAGAACTTCTAGTGCGTACATCAGAACTACAGAACATTTAACATGGTTCACCACCTCCTTTTCCACTGGGCGCTTTTGAACGTTTCAAATTGCAAATTCCTTCTCCCATCTTTTCTCAGAGCTCTTTGGGTTAATTACTAAACGCCAGCCGACATGGAGTTGCATCGAGCACCACAAACAATTCAGAGGTACATAGAGGGCAATCATCATGACATAACCAGTTTTTTTTTTTGTGGCTCTTTATGGTGAATGCAGAAGTGTATGTCATTGATTAGGTCACTATCACAAGATCGAGTGAGGAAGAGACGGGCAAAACTGATGTGGGTTTATTATTCTGAACCAACCTGAGGAAGCCATAGTATTTTTCTCTGTTACCTTAAAGGGATAGTTCACCCCAAAAAACAAAATCCTGTACACGTTTCTTTCTTCAGTTGAACACAAAAGAAGATATTATAAAGGATGTTGGAAACTGGTTGTCATTACCATCTAAAGCAGTGGTCTCAAACTCAATTCCTGGAGGGCCACAGTTCTGCAGATTTTAGCCCCAACCACCTTCAACTCACACCTGCCTAAAAGTCTGTAGTAACACCTTGATTAGTTGGATCACCTGTGTTTGATTTGGGTTGGAGCAAATCTGTGCAGAGCTGTGACCCTCACGGATTCAAGTTTCAGACCCATGGATCACCAATCTCGGTCCTGGAGGTCCGGTGTCCTGCAGGGTTTAGCTCCAACTTGTCTCAAAACACCTGCCTGGATGTTTTAAGTATACCTAGTTAGAGCTTGATTAGCTTCTTCAGGTGTGTTTAATTAGAGTTGGAGCTAAAATCTGCAGGACACCGGACCTCCAGGAACAGGTTTGGTGATCCCTGGTCTAAAGTATGTCATGTCATTTTCTTCCACTAATCTGTGTCTGTGTAGCAGGGGCAGCAGACTTGCCTCTCCCAAAGACACTTCCTCCAGCACCTCAAGGGACATCCCGAGGTATTCCCAAGCAAGCAGAGACATATCCTGCGTCCCAATTCACATACTATCCATTCTAAATTGTATTTGAAAATAGAATTAGTATGTCCCAAATAGTAGTATGTTGAAAAGAGACTGTCAAAGGTTCCCGGATGGTTCTGGTAAAAATTGGAAGAGTAGCGTCCATAATCTAAACGCCGATATTGCCCACAATACATTGTGTGTCGGACGTCAATTTGATTAGAACTACAAACGTGGGTGAAAAACGTAAATAAACTACAAACATGGTGGACACGAGACCAACCGTCAAGTAAAGAGGCATCGGTAAAGATGTTTGTATGACTTAATATGTTAAAAATCGCGTTTTCCGTGTTAGATTTCATCTGCAACAGCGTGAACTTATATAAAGACGTGTTTGGACAATGTCTGAACAGATCCGGGATGTCCAAACTCAGTCCCCGAGGGCCGGTGTCCTGCATAGTTTAGTTCCAACCGCAATCAGACACACCTGGGCTAGCTAATCAAGCTCTTACTAGGCTTTCTAGAAACATCCTTGCAGGTGTGTCGAGGCAGGTTGGAGCTAAAATCTGCAGGACACCGGCCCTCCAGGACCGAGTTTGAACATGCCTGGAATAGATAATTATCCAAAGACCTGAGGAGATTTCTCTGCATGATAGCTAGTGAATGGCAGATTAACCTGCTGCTGCTTCTTCAATAAGGTAGGAAATGAAATATGACAGAAATGTGGATTGACAGGGCTCATAACTTAGCAACACAACGATCTGCTGACGAGGAAGTAGTGTGTCCCAAAGCTCCCATACTCTTCTGTTACACACTCTAAAGTATGTACTTTTCCTACACAAAAAAGTACATACTTTTAGGGCGTAGTATAAGTATGCGAATTGGGACGCAGCAATAGTCTCTCCTGGCATGTCCTGGGTCTCCTCCCAGTGGGACAAGCCCTGGAACATAGGTAGGCGTCCAGGAGGCACCTCAACTAGCTTGTATGAACATTTTTTACTTTAGATCAGGGATCACCAATCTCGGTCCTGGAGGTCCGCTGTCCCTCCTGCTCCCTGGCTCCAACTTGTCTCAAAACACCTGCCTTGATGTTTCAAGTATACCTGGTGAGAGCTTGATTAGCTTGTTTAGGTGTGTTTGATTAGGGTTGGAGCTAAAATCTGTATGACACCGGACCTCCAGGAACAAGTTAGGTGACCCCTGCTTTAGATGGTAATGCAACCAGTTTCCAACATTTGCTTGTCATTGCCAAATAAATTATGAAAAATACTATATATATATATATATATATATATATATATATATATATATTATATTTTATACTTTAGGTGGTAACAGCAAGCAGTTTCCAACATTCTTCAAAATGTCTTCTTTTGTTTTCAACAGAGAGAAAGAGAAAAACACAGTATTATAAAGGTTTGGACCCGCTTGAGGGTGAGTGAATTAGTCTTTTTGGGTGAACTGACCCTTAAGGGCTGACATAATAAAAATCAGTGCAGAAAACAGAAAAGCCCCTTGTTCTCAGAACATCATCACGTGTGTCAACATCCAGCATCTGACGTCTGTGCAAGAGAATACACAATGCGTCAGAAGGTCATTTTATCGACCCATCTTATATTTGTATAGATGTCCTCTACTTTTTAAGCAAGAACTTTCTTTAAAAAAACAACAAAAAACAAAACAAAACGTATCACCTTCAAATACCTCCCAAAGACATAAACAGGAGCATCTGTAGCATCTCCTATTCTCCGAAAAGAACCTGTTCCTGAATCCAACTGCATTTCGGGGAGAAATGAACTGGTCCTCCAGCGCATCACAGTTTGTTTAAATCCTTCATCTGAGGTTACTCTATTGAATAAGCTTCAACTATAGCATAAATTCTCTCTTCTGACCTCCATGTAGAAAAATAAGAGCATCTAATTTGTCAATATATTCCTCTTTAAAAGTTACTATAAAGCTAAGTGACGGTTTTACATTCAATCATTAATCTCGCCTCGCTCACTCCCCATAAACCATTAAACCAACACTATAACGGTCGTCCATCATAAACCATACCACCGACCTGAAGGGTGAAGAAAAAGAAGAATGAGTTCGATTATATACTGCATTATTGTAGATCATTCTGCTATTGGTTGGATACTGCAACGTGAACTGTGATTGGACCAGCACTCCAGGCGATTGGCTATAACATCCCGTAAAAACCGAACATTCAGACGGGCACTTTCATCTACACGTGAGGTCTGATATGGAAAATATTGGAATGAACTACACCTGTCGACTTGTACTCACCTGAAAAGGCAATATTGCTCTTTAGTGCATTAACAATAACAAAATAATTAACATAACTAATTAAAATGGTCTTGTCTTACAAAACCAGGACAACAAGTACAAAAAAGGGTCATTTAATAAGTGCTACCTGTTGATAAAAGTGACTTTCAGCTTTTATAACAAAACCAAATAATGTTTAAGGGTTGTTCATAAGGTTTCAAGAATAACACAATCGAATATAAATATGGGACAAAGGCGAGATGCCCCATTTCATGGGCCACATCAAATAAAAAGACCAAAACATATTTTAAATATGCAAATTAAAGCATGGAGGAGTCTCGTTTTAAGTTTAACATTTCCAAAAATAAGGGTGAAATAATGTTCTATCGTCATTCAGTGTAACGTTTATGCGACTGCATCCTTATTCTGACTCAAAAAAATAATCGTACTAGATTCTATTACATTTTAAATGATTAAAACTAGTCATTTGAAGGAAACAGACTGTAAAAACATATCTTTTCATGTCATCAAATGATTTTTGGTAAGTAAACTCTCATTACACTGACTGAAATTTTAGTTGGGTGTCTTTTGTCAATCATTTTAAAAACATATGATAGTCATCGTTTTCTTTCTCATGAATAAAAGTGAAATTCACCAGGACACATTCTAGGGGGAATGACAAATACATAAATAAAGCTGTCTTACACTTTTAGTGTATCAATTCTGATTACTTTTTTCAATTAAAAAAATAATAAAAATACTAACAATGAGAGAGACTTTATTCCTAGCAATGACTATATCTAAACAAGCATGAACTCAAATGGCAGAATCTTAGAGTTAAGTTGAATTATCAAACAAATCTACAACAATCTGGCATGTTTTAATAGTAAAACGACAGTAAACTGAATGAGATTGTCAACACTGGGCTTGTGTTGTGTCCTTTGGGCAAAAAAAAGAGCTAGAAAGTTGCTAGTGACTAAGTGTTAAAGAGGTACTAGTTAACCTGTACATTCCTGCTTTACCAGAGCTGAGTGGAAGAAGTTTTCATTGAGCGGAAACCCGAGAAAGGCAAGTGAAAAAGTATTCCTGCATTGAAACTGTGCAAATATGTGATAATTGATTATTTCTAGATGATAAACAGTTCATTTCTTACTCAAACCTTAGCGAGTCATACCTAAAACACTGTATAACAGTGTAAACATCCATGTAAACCACTGGAAAACTAGAGGAAGCTATGGCTTAGCTCTGCGCTCATTTACCTGTATCGTTTAAGATCATGCACACTATGCGAACAGATGTCTCGTCATCATAACCCCGCATCCTTTCCAGTTGAACAGAGTACCGTTACTATCATCGGTACACAACAGCGAACGCCTTTCAGCACTGAATGCTCAAAGCACTATTTCTATAACCTAAACCACATGATAGACTAGATCTGAAGCCTTCTCTGTAAAGTATTTACAAATGTAAAACATCTCATATCTATATTTTTTCATTTACTATGGTACTGCACTGCATAACGCGGTGCCAAACAACTAAAGATTGCCTGTTCCTTTAACAGATTTACTAAAATATGAAGGCTGTTTTAAACAAACTGTGACACAATCTGAGGATCCAGCTTCGCCTGCTTGGCAGACACACATACATACAAACACATGTGCGCAAGCACATACACACACACACACACACACACTCACCCCATCCCACTGGAAAAAGGAAGTCTGTGAAGAGATCAGCCATTACGTGTAGTAAGTTTAGCTTTTTTTCCTTTGAATATTAGAAAAAAAGTATATTCAAAGCTACAAATAACAGACTACGCTTTTCATCTCATGCATCATATAAAATATTAGTTTCTCTTTCCTTTTGTCCATATATTTACACATTATTTTACAGGTGAACTGTACAATAAAAGTTGAATCCACTCCACATTCTTAAAAATATTTTCTGACCCATAATTACTTCGACACGTAAAATGAGAAGGAAAGAGGAGGAGAAAGAGAGAGAGAGACCGAGAGAAAGAGCGAGACGCTGTTTGTCCTGCGGGACGTCCTGAAGCGCTCCTTCTGCATAAATTAAACCTGCGGATGAAGGATGACGGCACGCACCGGGCAGACGAGACAATGACGATAGTGTGGATAGTGTGTTTAGTGGAACACCGGGCCAGAAAGCTCAGTGTTGGTGGTCGGGCCTCTCCCAGAATTCAGTGCAAGCAACCTATAGGTGGGAGAGCGAACGGGAGCGAACACCCGTTTAGGTCTGGCTCCTCACCCTATAAGCAATGGAAGGGTATCTGAGAGGGTATAGCACAAATACTGCTATTTTTCTTTCTCTCTCCCCCCCTCAGAAGCCCTCCAGCCTGCGGGACCGCTCAGTGGAGGTCTGGTGGTGTCCCTGACGGTGCGCTTTACTGAGGTGGAGGGTTGGAGCGCTCCGTCATGCTGTCTGAGCGATGAGCTGCCAGTTGCTGCTGCTGTTGTTGATGCTGCTGTTGAAGCTGTTGTTGTTGTTGTTGATGCTGCTGTTGAAGCTGCTGCTGCTGTTGTTGCTGCTGCTGCTGAAGTTGTTGCTGCTGCTGAAGTTGCTGCTGCTGTTGGTGAAGTTGCTGCTGCTGTTGTGTTGCGGTTGTGAATGTGCCTTGTTGTTGAAGAGGAAACGCCGCCTGGAGGATCAGCTGGGTAGACTGGTTGCCATGTAAAAGTCGTGGGGCCTGCAGGAACAGATGCCAAACGTGTTTATATATGATACGGAATTTCATGGTGAAATAATTACATTTGACACATTATGAATATATAATGCCTATTACTACTAAATAAAATCAAAACATCAAAACATTACAATGTACCAATTAAAATGCTGATTAAATAAAATAATATATGTTTTTAAATAATATAATATAAAAATGTAAATAAAAAAATAACAACAAACTAGTGAAGTTTGTCATTAATAATAATAATAATAATAATAATAATAATTCCTTCCATTTATATAGCGCTTTTCTAGACACTCAAAGCCCTTTACACAATGGGGGGAATCTCCTCATCCACCACCAGTGTGCAGCATCCACCTGGATGACGCGACGGC
>CAIGQQ010032164.1:4862260-4888339 GCA_903798035.1 Danio albolineatus
AGATGACTCTTTTTATTAGTAAAAACAAAACGAAACAAAAAGATAATACCCGAGATGCATCACCCCATTATTTTCTAATAATTCTACAGCCTGTTGTCAGTTACAGTATTACTTACACATTAAGGACATGACATTAATGATCATTTGAAGTGCAGAACTCGTGTATATACACGTGTTTTATGTGTATAATAAGTCTGGTTGTGTGTTTGATACCGTATCTGTCGGTCTTGTGAGAAGGTGGCGACGGCGGCTCCGCTGGTGCTGCTGTTTTGGGCCAGGCTTGTGGAGATCTGGACCACGTTGGCCTGCGTCGGCTGAGAGATCATCATGGTATTATATAGAGATGCGGGCAGAGCTCCCTGAGGAGACTGCAGTGTGTGAGTCGACCGCTGAGACTGCTAAAAAAACACACAAATTTAGGTTTAGATTTATTTAGTATTTAATCTGAAAATCACCAGTCATTATTACTAAACAGAATAAATAAGTGAACAATCTGACAATTTAAGCAGTCGATTCATTAAATGCAGTAATTACAGACACATAGGGGAGGAAATCCCCTTGATTTTTCAGTGTTGGCCTACAGAACATAACAAAACTGAATGGTTCAGTAACTGACTGTCAGGCGTCTCGCTTGTTTGTTATTCACTAAGTTTTATCGATTAAATATTACAACACCAAACCTGACAGGTGCTCTATATGGTGTGTGCGTGCACCTGCAGTGTTGCCGTATCTGCTTATTTTTAGTGTCTACGACAGGGGTGTCAAACTCCAGCTTTGCACAGTTTAATTCCAACCATAGTTAAACACACCTAATCAAACTGATGGAGTCCTTCTGGCTTTTTTGAAACCTACACTTAACGCTGCGGTCTCACTGCACTTTTCGCCCCATTCACTTCCATTCATACGCATGCGAATGTGGCAGATCGGAAACACAAGCTTGTGTAACAATTTTCATAAGTCGCTGCTTTCCAAAGTTCAAGCTTGGTGACCTCTGACCTGTGCAAATGTATTACGTGAGATCAACAGAAGATCAAAAGATGACCTCTCTGTACAGAAATGTAAAATATAGAGCAATCACTAATGTTTTTAATGTCTAATAATCTTGTTTAATCCTGCTCCTTTTCGCAGCAACGTATGACAGAATTTCACATGCAAAACTCTAGTGTGACCGCAGCGTAAGTGTGTTGGAGCAGAGTTGGAACTAAACTGTGCAGAGCTGTGGCCCTCCAGAGTTTGACATCACTGGTTTATGGGCATCATCTTTAGGCTTTGCTCATGAATCTATAGTGATATATTGGTTTTATTCATTCATTCATTTTCTTTTCGGCTTAGTCCCTTTATTAATCCAGGGTCGCCACAGCGGAATGAACCGCCAACTTATCCAGCATTTGTTTTACGCAGCGGATGCCCTTCCAGCCACAACCCATCTCTGGGAAACACATCCATACATTCTCATTCACACACATACACCACGGACAATTTAGCTTACCCAATTCACCTGAACCGCATGTCTTTGGGCTGTGGGGGAAACCGGAGCACCCGGAGGAAACCCACGCAACCACGGGGAGAACATGCAAACTCCACACAGAAATGCCAACTGGCCCAGCCGGGGATCGAACCAGCGACCTTCTTGCTGTGAGGCGAACGTGCTACCCACTTTGCCACCGTGGCGCCTATATTGGTTTTATGTTCAATATAAATTGTTTAGAGAGTTTAGATCCAACCCCACATTAGACACCCTGAACCAACTTAACAACCCACGTAGCAAAGAATTCTGGCCCAGATTTGGCATAAAGCTGGAACAGCAGGCATTCTTCCGGCACTGGCATACAGCATGTGGGCCAAACATGGCCCGGGTTTGGCAGAGGTGGCACCGTCTTATAAGCGGCACTCAAGACTTGGGCCAGATATCAAATGTAGTATTGGTTAAAACGTATATGTGGGCTATGGAAGTTTGGCCTATCTTGATCCACTTTTGAAATACTTATAAATTATTTTTGAGTAAAGAAGAAAACTCTACCAATTAGGTCGCTTCGAGAAAAAGCGTGGCCATAAAGCGAAATGCTTCATGGGTTTATCAAATTCATTGCAGTCATGAAACATCAACATATCTGGCCCAGTTAATAACTCGGCTGAGACTTAGCCCAGATTAGCCCATGTTTGCCCCTTGTATGGAAGCCAGATTTGGTCCAGTCATGTACCGTAATTCATTGCGGCATGTGGGCCAATCAAATGCTGATTGTTTGAGCCTGATCTGCTATGTGGGAAGCTCCTTATAGTCGTAATAGAAACATCCTGGAAAGTGTGTTAAAGGAACCTGAAGCTAAACTCAAACTTCAGGGCTGAGTTTGGGCACCCTTGGTTTATTTTTTCTCTTTTTTTTCAAATTTTTCCACTAAGATGTGGCAACACAAATGGGTCCTGGTTTGTACCTCTCCTTGTTATTTCTTGCTCCGTGAGGCTGATTATTGTGGACATAAAGAACAGACTTGGTTTAAAGTGTATCCTAAATTTTTGTTGTTCAAATGTTTATGCTTTATCTTGTAAAAATGCAATATTTAATGCTTAATTATTCCACAATTTCAAATTTAGTGGTGCCAAGCAGGGAGGGGGGTTAAGCTGGCTGACACTAGATCACCAGCTGGTCACCATCTAGAACCACCATCAGCACTCTTGCCACCCCCTGTGAGTCCCCAGCTGTGGGTTTTATAACTGGGCTGTTAGCAATACCTGATTGAGGTTGGCGCTCTGGTCTCGGAGCAGGTTCTGCTGCTGCACCGCTGTCTGCTGAGGATGCTGCGTGACCGTGTGTTGTGTGACCGTGTGTTGTGTGCTGCTGTGTGTGGACTGCAGAGTGCTCTGCAAGGTCCCCGTGGGCACCACTGCCCCCTGCATGGACAGAGTGCCTGCTGTCTGTACGGATGAGCTCTGTGTCAGCTGCACTGAGCTGAGGTTCAATCCTCCACCACTCGGCTGCAGAAACATCTACACATCCAAAACAAAAACAAAAAAAAGGTCAACTTGAGGCAGAGAGAACACGGTGCACATGTAGACTACAGCTAGATGGCGCTCTCACCTGTAAGCCCTGTCCTTGGACCCTCTGCAGCTCGTCCTGGATCTGCCGTAGCTCCTCCTGCTGTCTCTGGATGTTTGCCTCAATCATGCGTGTGCGCTGCTCCAGCTGATCCTTCAGATGCTGCATCGCATCCATCTGGGTGGAAAACTGCAGCACCGGCTACAAAACAATAAACCGCAGCAGATATTAATTTACAATTTATTTTAGCTTCTTGTTCAGTTGAATTAAAATGGCCTTAAAGGGATAGTCCACCCAAAAAAATAAAATATCTTACATCATTTACTTCACTTGATTCATACCAGTTTGTGTTTTTTTCGAGTCTTTAGCCGTTTCGGCATGATGTGAACACGAAACATAAGCCCCGCCCATTTGTGCACGTGCAGCCCCGGGAGATTCGAAAACAACAGCAGCGAGCAAAGGTTGCCATACTGGGCGGTTTTGAATTTGATTGTGCAGGTAAAAACCTATTAGATAGGGGTTGGACTGGAAGTCAGCTACATCTGGCAACACAGAGAAGAGCACTGTGCTTAGCTGGATATTATAGGAAGTGTGCAAATGAACCACAGACGAGACTGTTCCCTCTGAGGAGTGCTTCTAAAATCTACACATTAACCGAGGATTTGTCGATCGTTAAATGACGGATCAGCAAAAACTTGATGTATGCAGGGGCGGACTAGCCATAGGGAACAGCGGGACATTTCCCTGGCCTGCTATCCAACAAGTGTTGAGTAAGTGCGATTAAATTAGTTGCCTCATTGTTTTCTCTAGCTTGTAAATGATGCATTTAATTGTGTTTTGTAACTTGTAACCGCTTGTAGTGTATCTGGTTAACTAGTTTTCTCATATCGCGTCTAAAAACACGTAAACGTGACGCTTTGTTTACAGATTAAAATGCGTTTGTGAGCTGCGTTTCACTGCTGTTTGTCGTTGCTATGGCTACATCAGCTCTTACACACGTGCGCCAGTCCTGTTTCATAATGCTTCAGCTTTTGCTGCTGTGTGCACTAATACTGAATGTGTGTCACTGTTTTAACTTATACTTAAGAATAGAGCAATGTGCTGGGAAACCGGGGGGTTAGTTTAGGGGTTGAGGTGTCTGAAATACGGGCGACTCCCGGAAAAAACAAGTGTTAGCAGATATGCTCAAGCACACACTATGACTACTTCAGTATTGATAGGCTGTGATGGGCATTCTCTCGCGCTGAACGATGTTGACCAATCGCAACAGACTATGTCATCGGTCCAATCAGCGCAGTTTAGCATCGCGCTAAGGAGGGGATTTGGAACAAATGAATCACTGAACGATTCATATAGGAGTCGCTGGGATAATGAGGTAAAAATAAATGCAGATTATAAGACAATGAAAGTGTTTTTTGACAATGCATACAGATCAGCCTGCTGTTGGAGACCCCCAAAACCAAAATATAACCCTTTTTAACGTATAATATGGGCTCTTTAAAGAAAGCTGAAAATCTTCCGTAGTATTTATTTTTTTCTACTCTGGACGTCAATGGTTACAGGTTTCCAGCTTTCTTCAAAATATTTTCTTTTGTGTTCAAAAGAAGAAAGAATCGGAAAATGCTTATAACCACTTGAGAGTAAGTAAATTAGAGTTCTTTTGCTTGAACCTTCCGTTTAAGTAAAACATTCTTTAACATGTTTGTTTGTGTTAACTCCATGTAATTGATTTTAAAATTGAATTTTACTAAGTTTTTGGTTGAACTATGTGAATTATTTTTATCGATAAAGCTAACTGGACAGTGGGGGTGCAGGTTTTAACATGATTTTCAAGGAAAATTAGGAGAGTAAAAATAGAAATCAAATTTAAATGTATGTTTTCTTCAGTAAAGGGAAAGAAATGTTAGTGTTTAATGTTATGTTTGACAAATAGGAGTATGTTAACAGCATTTGTAATAAAATTTACATCGTTTTATTCAGAAGAAAAATAGAACTTTAACTTCAAAATATCTAGACTTACCAATATTAAATGTTAAGACTTTTTGTTAATGTTAAATGTTAAATAAAAAAAATGTTAAATTTTTAAACCTGTAATATACATTGGCAAACATTTGCGTTTTTGTTTTTGTGAATTATGTGAACAATTCTGAGATTTTATTTTCAGTATACTTTGATGAATACAGTTTAAAAGAACAATGTTTGTACGTAAAGGTAATAGAGACTTTTGTAACAACTTAAACTGTTTACTAATGATTCATTGATCAATGCATCCTTGCTAAGTAAAATTATTATTAGGGTGGATTTATATTGTTATATTATTATAACTGGCGCCACGGTGGCGTAGTGAGTAGCACGTTAGCCTCACAGCAAGAAGGTCGCTGGTTCGAGCCTCGGCTGGGTCAGTTGGCATTTCTGTGTGGAGTTTGCATGTTCTCCCTGTCGTTGTGTGGGTTTCCCCCACAAGTCCAAAGACACGTGGTATAGGTGAATTGGGTAGGCTAAATTGTCCATAGTGTGTCAGTGTGAATGAGTGTGTATGGATGTTTCCCAGTGATGGGTTGCAGCTGGAAGGGCATCCGCTGCATAAAACATATGCTGTACAAGTTGGCGGTTCATTTTCTGTGGCGACCCAGGATTAATAAAGGGACTAAGCCGACAAGAAAATTAAAGAATGAATAAATATTATTATAACTGCAAAACAGTTTCAGTAGCAGTTTCATTCATTCAAAAGACATCTGTTTACCCAGTCCCTCTCTCTGGGTCAGTATCAATCCCCTTATTGATCACTCGTGTCAACAGTTCAATATTTCTATACATATATTGACCACCACACTCGTTCTCACCACAGCAGGCACTGAAAGACCCGGATCAGTGAAACACTAATGACCAAGAGTGTTAGTAGTGCATGCAGTGAATGAAGCAGAATCACCTGAACGGTGGCCTGAAGTGTCTGAGGCTGCTGAGGCTGAGACACAAGAGATGTTCCCATCGTCTGCCCTGTGGTCTGAGAACTCATCGACTGAACACACAAACACAAGAGTCAACAGCCTGGACAGAGACAAACTGCACATATTCTTTAGTGATAGAAGCATTTGATTAGTTGTCTAGCAATTACAATATTTGCAGTATTTCACAGAATTTTATTGTTTATTTTGATTTTTTTTTGTAACCTGAAACTTGTGAAGCAACTTTGATAAAGTAATTAAAGAGGCAAAATGTAAAAAAAAAAAAATCATTTATTATTAAGTCAAAATAATTAAAACTGTACATCACGTCACTTTTCTTTGAACGATTTCATCTCCTCCGCTCTCTAAATGCATTGTTTGTTTTGTTTTGTTTTTCTTTCGGAACAACATTGAGAATTTAGAACCGTTTTTATTAGTTGCAAATGAGCAAGTGTGGAAAGATGGATTTCTAAATACACAACAACGCTGAAAAACCAAAGAATTTGTGGAACCTGAAGACCCTCTGCAGTTTACCTGTTTAGGGCAAATAAGGTACTCGTGAATAACCAACGGAAAACAAAGAAACGAGTTGTGGGTCAGAACAACACAGTTTTAAGAATCAAGTGTATGTAAACCTTTTAAGGGACAGTTTTATAAATTCCCCTATTATTTTCTCTTTGATGTCAATTATCTCATTCACGACAGTATAAACTAATAAATAAGAAGCATTTTTTGTATAAAATAATTAACATTTGTAGATTCTGCAAGGTAGAATGTTAACTTCCGACTTCAAATGAACATTTAGTACATTTACATTTAGTTCATCAACTAGTACATTTAGTATTTATTTGACAGAAGTTGTGTCCCAAAAGACACACTAGACACAATGCACTTTTACACTGAACCTTGTAGTTTATAATTTTAATGCCATCCAAAATAGAACACTAATATTTTAATATTATGTTTAACAATTGCCAAATTAGTGAAATAAATGACCAAACTACCAAACAGTAACACTATCTGTCATGAGAACAACCACATTCACCATTTGGAGGCAGCATAATTGCTTACGTAGGAAAGTTTTGCATGCACAAATCAAAATAAATAAAATAATTCAACATTACTGCCTGATAGCTTATTCTCTTCCACCATGTGAGAAATGTTGCAATTATTGTAAGTGTTTAACAAAACTCTACACTCTTTTTATAGATTGAATAAGAACATTATCCAGGGTTTTTTTTTTTTTTGTTAAGATTTATTTTTTGCCTTTTTGCCTTTATTAGAAAGGACAGTAATGACACAGGAAGCGAAGCGGGAGAGAGGGGGGTAGGATTGGGAAATGTCCTTGAGCTGGGATTCGAACTCTGAACACCCTGATGTGTTACTGCTAACCACTAGGCTATTAGCCAACATTATATTATTATTATTATTTTTTAATATAGAATTTTCAGTGTGAATGTACTACCTACACCATTTATACTACAAAACGGCATATAAATATATATACGCATGTGTTTTTTATTGCACAAACCATCAGGTACATACATACAACAACATAATATAAAAGGTGAAATATAAACATTAAAAACTAATAAAACAACGATAAAAATAAATAAATAAACAAAATAAAATCCACAAAGCATAATCTACAGCATTTCTAAATACAATGATTTTAAGAATTAACAGGGGAATCAAAAGAACTATTATAATAATGGATACATATCATAACTGATACAATATTGTTGGCTTTTCAACAATTTCACAGTATAAAAAATCAATACAAAAAATTGTTAATGTGTGAGATAATTTAGCAAATTTCTGTTTGTGTATGTGAAATTTTGCTAATAAAATAAAACGATTAACAATATATTCAAGAGTTTTGTTGGATTTGTTTTCATAATAAAAATAATATCTTTAATATAAATAAAAATATGTCATTTTAAAGATATATTTGCTAGATCCTTCCAGAAACTGTTTACAACATTGCATTTAAAATATAAATGAGGCTCTCTTTACCTGCCCTACAGAAACTACAGATGATGTTAAGGATGTGTTTGGGATGCACCTAAAGTTGAGTGATGATGACATGAACTAACCTGACTGCTAATAGAGGACCTCCGCTGTGATGTCATCTCAATGGCTGACACTGATTGGCGGGGTGGTGTGCTGCGATCTGTCTGCAGCTTCGTCTGAGTGGCTACAAACAAATAAACCCACATGAGTTAGTAACACTATAAAGATATGTCTGTTTATGTGTAAGCGTTGCTGATGTAGTACATACAGGTGGGGTCGGAGACAGCGGTGTGTGAGGAGGACTTGCGGGAACTGCGTGACGAGGCTGAAGGTGTACGGCTGTGGTCGAATCGCTCAAGCGCCTCCTTCAGGCTGGAGGTGTTCAACTGAGACTCAGAGCCGGAGTCCTGAGACTGAGCAGAGCGAGACAGAGTGGGATTAAAGAGCTGCTCTTTAATTTAAGTGAAGATCACAGTGTCCTACCATGTTGATTACCACAAAAATATGTTTTTAAGTATATAGAAATAAAGAAGGTAGTAGAAAAGTTTGATTAATCTCATGTGTTTAAAAACAAATCTTGAAATAATAATTATGTCAAACGTTTTTTATTAATTCTTAATTAACATAAATTTGCATATGAACAAGAAAATAGACAAAACTAACACAATTAAAGTGTAACAGTTTTTTAATGTATACAAATAATTCTATATACAAGCTGTGTCTCATTTCAGAGACTTCAAAGGTGAGTCGAAGTCCACACAGGCTGAACCGAGCATTTTGAAATGAGACGATCTTACCTACAGAGGACAGATCTACTCACCAGACAACCGTAACAGCTGCCGTTAATAACCAAAAATAAAATTTGCAATGACTTTTTTTTTTAAGTGCTTTTAAAAGTATTTTAAGCGATCTGAAGGCAAAGTGAGGTTTACAAAAGCTGGAAATATATTTTCGTTTGATACCGTCTATAAAAATCACTTTTTAGTAAGACATGTCATACTCATTTTGTTTTTTAACGTGTGTTTAGATAGTAAAATAGTAAAATAAGTAAGTATAAACAAGTATTTTAAGTATTTTGGTTTATTTTAAGTAAAATAAACCAAATTCATACATTTCATCCAGAGTTTTCTTTTAAAAATGTCCTTTTGTTATCAGCGCGCAATGAATCTTGGGATGTTCGAGGTTGTAAAGGTTCCACCGGTTGTATCCTTCACTACCTGGGAAACCAGGAACTCAGTTTGAGGCTGCATTTGAAGGAGCCTTCTAATTTTTTTTAAATGAGACAGCCTTGTTGCACCACAATGATGCAGCACACTTGAAATGCATCCTTTGAAGGATAAAACCTCTGAAATGAGACACAGCTACAGTATATACAGTTGAAGTGAGAATTAATAGCCCCATTTAATTTTTTTCTTTTTTTCAAATATTACCCAAATTATGTTTAACAGAGCATGGACAATTTTACAGTATGTCTGATAACATTTTTTTCTTCTAGAGAAAGTCTTATTTCAGCTAAAATAAAAAAAAGTTTTTAATTTTTTAAAGATCATTTTAAGGTAAAAATTATAAGCCCCTTAAAGCTATTTTTTTCTGATAGTCGATACCAATATAATAACTTGCTTAATTACCCTAACCTGCCTAGTTAACCTAATTAACCTAGTTAAGTCTTAAAATGTCACTTTAAGCTGTATAGAAGTGTCTTGAAAAATATCTAGAAAAATATTATTTACTGTCATCATGGCAAAGATAAAAGAAATCAGAGATTAGAAATGAGTTATTAAAACTATTATGTTTAGAAATGTGTTGAAAAAAATCTTTTCTCCGTTAAACATCAATTGGGGAGAAAAATAAACAGGGGTCCTAATAATTCTGACTTCAACTGTATATAAAAAGTGAAATATAAAAGTACACACAATACATACGTATAATATTGATATTAAATGTAATTTATTTTTTCATATCAGGTGAATAAAGTAATTACAAATTGAATATATAATAAATAAAATATTTAATTGTGTATTAAATTATAAATATACACAAACTCATTCCTTAGTATAAAATATAAATATTTAAAAAATATTAAAATATATTCTAAATGTAATATTATTATTAAGAGTATAACATGAAATAAATGTAAAATAAAAATATAACTTTGTGCAAACATAACTTTTTTGTATGGATATTCACTATATTTGGTAGGTTAATTAGGATTCACCTTGTCTGCGGAGATCTCAGGAGGTGATTCTTCAATGCCCAGCTCTCTGCGCTGTTCAGCTCTCACTTCAGCATAACTGAGACACAGAAAAACATCATTTGCAGGGCTCAACATTAAGGACTGCTCGATGGCCCGGGGACAGTGTGAGAGATGCTCGTGACAGTAGACAGAATCGTTACTGGCCCGATCAGACCAGTGCTGCCTTGTCACTAAATTTTAATTTGCCTGCGACTATTTGTCAATTGCATGCATATATAGTCTTAAAATCAAGAAATAGTTTGTGCTTTCAAGTATTTGAATGCTACCTTCTCTGTGAAGTCGTAAATACAATATAGCTTTTTTGGTTCCTCTTATCTGATTGGATGTTGTGAGCATGTTATTTTTTTCTGTAACCTGGTAAAAACCAACACAGCGAAGAGACGACAACATGATGGCGACATCAAATCATGAGGCTAAAAGAAAACGTCTGTTTTATGATGTTTTGCTGTCTTTTTTAAGTCAGCCAGGTTTTGTTTTGTAATAAAATACCTGCACATTTTCCTTAACATTTTTAGAAATTATTTTTGACACATTATTTAAAAAATGTGGATAAGAAATAGCAATTAACTTTTTTTTTGGTGGGGCCAGTGAAAAATTTGTCAGGGCAAGTAAAAATCTGAACCACTGGTCCAATCGAGCCAGTAGAAAAAATCCTTAGTGTTGAACCCTGATTTATAAAACAAATACTAAAAGAAAAATCCCTGTAAACAGCAGTGCTATATCCTGCTTTTATCACGTGCCCAATTAGGGTTCAGTGTGACAAAACCATTACCAGAAAAAAAACGGCAGTGTATAAAAAACAACAACAACACTTTAGGATGTTTCCAAAAACAATTGTTTGAAAAAATATACTTTGTAGAATGTGTTTTGTGTTGGAACCTTGGGTTAGGTCTGTAATGGATAACTAAATAAGTCCTTAAAACTACCTTAATGAGGGATTCATTGAATTATTCAATCAAAGGATTCCTTCAAAATGGCACTCATTTAGAAACCAATTCATCTTTATTCTTAGCACTTTTACCATGTAAATTGTGTCAAAGCAGCTTAACATATATTAAATTGAAACTGCGTCAGTTTAGTTCACTTCAGTACAGTTTAAAAATAGAAGTTTTAATTTAGAAACCAAGCGTCTCCTAGGATACAAAATGCTTTCTGTTTTATTGTGGTTATATGTTGTATTTTATTGTTTTCAAAGTAATATACTTGTATAATAACAACAATGATAAGCTAATCTGACCTAGATAATAGCTTCTGTTGCCATCTAGCTTCTAGTAAGTTTCATGTGATGAGCGTAATGAATCAGCGAGTCTCACCTGACCACCGTGTGAGTGCAGACGATGAACTCTGGCCTTGAGTTCCACTGGTGGTAAGTGATGTAGTAGTGCGTCTGAAGCCAGATCCACTGCTGACCTTTAGTCAGAAAACGGTAATAGCACGACTTCCCCTTACCGTACTGCATCACTGCAGAGACAGAGAGAACGAGAGAGATGTCTTACTCTTAAGAAGTCCAAACTCAAAACTGAGAAAACTCCAGTAGACAAAAAGCAGTTCATCTCACAGTGTTCGTGACATTTTGCCAGAGTCTCCAGGTCGTCCACATGATAATAGTCGTATCCTGAAGTACCCAGAACCTCAAACGGCAGGTAACCAATGATAGGAGGCGCCCTGTGGAGAAAAACACAAAACTTCACATCATCTACATAGGTGTTACTATTCTCAAAATATAGGCATAAACATGTCCACTGACTTCATGGGAGATAATTCTATAACAGTTAAATAACATTAAACGTTTTGACATTTTTTATTAATACAGAAAAAAAGACACTGCAAAATTATTTAAATCATGTTCTTGAAATATAATAAAATTATATTAAAATAAAATATAAATAAATTGATTTAATAATATTTTACATATTTATAATCCTCAGAATAAAAATGAATATAAATAAATGTAATAAATAAAATAATTTCAGAAACTTTAAACTATATATAATAAATAAATCAAATCAAATAAAACAGCATTTGCCGTTTTTGTTCCATGCTAAAAACGCGTTAAAGCTACCAGTTATGTTCCCTCCAAGTTGAAGCAACAGTATTTAAGTTATCTTTAAACGTATTGTGATTGCTTGAACTGTAGTGATTCTTGTGAATCTGTAGTTATAATCTACTTATTTCTGTCTGATTACTTCCGCAGATTTTTAGCCCACCATTGATTCTGTTTATTTACTTGTGTAAAAGTATATTTATTCAATTTTTAATATAATTTCAGTAATAATATTGACTACTATGAAAATATTAATGTGATTTTCTGTCTCTTAGTAAATATTTTACATGAGAGACTTGCTTACTAAATAAAGTGGATCTAATTGGATTCACATTATAAACATTAAATAAAAGTTAAAAAGATATTACTTTTTATTTCATATATTAAGGTTTTAGTTATGATACTCCCAAAATCATTCAGCATAAATCTGCAGATTTTTAACATAATTCTGCGCAGAAACAGCAAAAAACGTCCGCAGATTCCATCTGGCCCTACTCATGAGTTTCAGTTTGAATGCCTCAAAAAAGCACAAGTTGTACTTCAAACATAACAATAAAGTTTTATTGCTAACAAATACTTATCAGAATCTTAAAAACTCCTATGACATCTAAATCCCAGTCCCATTTTGGAGCAAATCTTCAGACATTACTTGAGTCATATGCAACTGTTTAGGGATAAAAAGAGCTCGAAAAAGACCTGAAGTGCCACCAGCTACTGCTAAACAACTGATAATGTGGAAAATCTTATTCGATATCAAGCGTCTGTTCGGATTAAACTGAATGCCTGATTTGAACTAAATATAGAGTAGCATCAACGCCGCAAGCCATTTTATAAAACGGCTTGTCTAAATTCAGTATAAACCTTTCTAAGCATAATGGCATTAGGATTTTATAGAGAAAATGATGTTCATGCTTGAAGTGTTGGAGCTTGTTGGCTGAATGTGAGCTCTTGATACATCATGCTAAGCTTGGTCATCAAACACATCTTTTCTTTTTTCTTTCTTTTTTTTTCCTTCTTTTTTTTAAATGAAACTGGTCTCGATTGTGTCTGTGGACATCACAGGCTTACACAGACAGTGTAGGATTTCAAAGACTCAACATAAATGTCAGTTTCATTGTGCGTAACAATGGTCACTTTACCAGACTATTATGAGATTTTGTCTAAAATTTTACTTATTCATTTTTTTGGGGGGGAGAAACATACCAAACTACATGTTGGTTCATGGCCAATTATAGCTTGCTGTCTTTAATGTATGATGTCTTAAGAAGGCAAAACTAGCAACTCACTCCTGGAAACAAGAGAGTAAACAAACTGAAACAGAAGTAAGGTGTTTTCCCAGCAAACCCAAAATTTTTCCCTAACGTTAGTATTTTTTTAATTGATTTCAACTAAAGTAATGTTCTAGGAAACTTTATTTTAGTTCTGACTTTTAGCAACCACAAAATAGTTTCTAGAAGGTTACAGGAAGGTTTTTTTAAAAACATAATTTTAACAGAACATTCCCTAATGGACTTATAGTTTAAGTTTATACACCCTCGGTCAAAAGTTTGAGGTTAGGTTTTTTAAATTATTCTCTTCATCAAGGTGTTAATTATAACATTAATGTTCACATTAAAAGCAAAAAAAATAAAATAAATAAATAAGTAAATTAAATGGGTAAATATTTATTAAAATTGTAAATAACTGCTTTCTTATTGTATGTAGTTTCAGACAAAATTATCATTCCAGTCATTATTGCTTTCATTACTATTACCATTAATAATAATAATAATAATAATAATAAAGCCACGGTGGCGTAGTGAGTAGCACGTTCGCCTCACAGCAAGAAGGTCGCTGGTTCGAGCCCCGGCTGGGTCAGTTGGCATTTCTGTGTGGAGTTTGCATGTTCTCTCCATGGTTGGGTGGGTTTCCTGCGGGTGCTCCGGTTTCCCCCACAGTCCAAAGACATGTGCTATAGGTGAATTGGGTAAGCTAAATTGCCCGTAGTGAATGAGTGTGTATGAATGTTTCCCGGAGATAGGTTGCGGCTGGAAGGGCATCCGCTGTGTAAAACATATGCTGGATAAGTTGGCGGTTCATTCCGCTGTGGCGAGCCCAGATTAATAAATGGACTAAGCCGAAAAGAAAATGAATGAATGAATAACTTCAATTTACTGGTCAAGATCACTGTTTGTTTGACCTACGTAGTAGATTGACTGGTTTCAATATAATCTGTAGTAGAAGCTCGAAAACGAAATGAGAGAAACTGTGGAGAAGAATAAGACTTTTCAATACTAAAAATATGATGTGTGTGCTTGACAGCGAGCACACGATAACACAAAAACAATGTCGTGTTTGTACCTGTGGTCCAAGAAGAGGAATTTCCACTCTAAACTGTGTCTGGAGGTGAATTCCTCATTGGGCTCCTCCACAGTACACATTTCCTGTCGAACAGAGGTTATAAACAGAACCATCCTTACTTCCAAGCATGTTGACCAGACAAAAAAAAAACAAAGAAACAGAACAGAAACCAAGTGACCTACTTCTCACACTGAGTGTATTTGCAAGCTGTTCATTTATCAGTGTCTTAAAAAACAAAGCTAATTCTTGCACAAACATGCAGTGTCTCTCAATACACCCACACACACACACGCACACAGGTGTACAGACATACACACGCGCACACATATACAGATCTCAATGACTGTCGGGCTAATGCTAAAAGTCACAGGACCAATGAGAAAGTGCCAAGTCGTCTTTGGCTCGGCCTACCTTGATAAACTGAGGCTTGGCTAGCCTGACCGTCGCTATGAAACACACTCGGTCTTCAAATGCGTGTCGCAGCGATCGCTGGATCACTCCCTCAAAGCCGTTTCGTGTTGAGTTAGGCACTGCAGAGAAAAACAAGAAGCACATCATTAGAAAAGGAGGCATTTTGAGGGAGAAATGTTGAAAACGGCTATGTTTACCACTAGAGGGCGGTAATCACATGGAAAGGCCAATTGCTAAAGGTTAATTCATTCAAGCTTATGAAACACTTATTCTTTAAAACCCTGACTTAAAACAATAGATTCATGCAGGGTTAATTTAAAGACAACTGTTTGAAAAATCTTAAATCAGTCTATGTTTTTTTTAACATTCAGTCAATAATTTGTTACATTCACTGATTTTTGTTTGTTTATTTTTCACTAAACCTGCTAATCTGCTTCAGGCACGGTTATGGAAAGAATTGAGGAAATTCTCAGTTTCTCTTGATTTACTGGATCTTTTAGGTATGGGTTAAAATACAATTTTTGTTTGTTTATGTTTTGGAGAATGACTATTGATTGAACAATAAATAATTTAATTGAATTGAAAATCAGGGTTTTATATATCAAGGGTTAATAAAAAAAATCAAGGGTTAATATACTGGTTTCTTAACTCTTCAGTAGTAAAAATGAATATAAACATATCTAAATGAAATTATACAAATCCTAAATGACAAATGATCAAATATCTGCAAAAATATTGAACAGCTAAACTTTTTCAGCAGTGATATAATTAATAAATGTTTCTTCAATACAGCATTTACATATTATTGATCTATGAAAGATAAATAGCATTATATAACCACAACAAGCTAAAATAGATATCAAAAAGTCAAAACGTGCCAAGTCAAAACTATATTAATCCATTATTAAGTATCTAAAAGCATTTGAAATACTTTATACTTATTAAGCATCTAAAAAGTTCATTAACATACTTGAAAAAACAACATACTTATGAAAACCATGAGTTCATGGTCTAATTTTATTTTAAAAAATTCAATATTTTAGCCTTTATCATGCTGAGGTTTTTATTTTTATTGTTGCTGAAAAAAAAACATCTAATAGACTTCTTTGTAATTCTGAAATCCTTTTCTCCAGCTATTTAAATTACAAGATGAAAACCGATTTCCTACATTTAACAATCCTGTATTGAATCTGTAATTTTGTAAAATGTCAAATGTTTACATACTCATGAATAAACTATATTTAAATTAGTTTTAGTGGGCGGATTTTCTAGAAAATCTGAACGCAGTGGCTCCTTGGTAAGAAACAGCACAGCATTTGATCATCCCGAGCAGCTATCACTAGATGAATTCAGTACAGGACGTTCTGTTTAAGGCAAACCACGGCTGTTTAAAAACAAAACTCTCATTCATTACTTTTGCAATTATTTTCTTCAACACCAGTCCAATTACACGTTTCACCTTCAGCCCCAAAACAGTCAACTTCCAGTCTTAAAATCTGGGTCAGAAGCTTGTTTCTCTGGCTTTTCCGCAGCGCTTCCTATTTAAATAACGATCCTTGCTCCATCTACTCTCATAAGAAGCACAAGCAATCAAGCACTTGGCTGGATAATTTAATAAACAGATCCACATGAAAGGCTGGCGCTGCTTCTGACACTCACCAGTGTTGAGGGACTTAAAGTTTCCGATGAACTTGACATATTCATAAACGGGCGGCTCTTTGGGGTCGATGGTGCCCCGGAGCATGTGGCAGCAAAACTCCAACTGGTTCTTTGCTGCAGGGTAGCGAACACATCAAAACAAAAACAAGAGAACAACATTAACGAGCTGCAGCTTAATGTGCTCACAAAAATGAGACAATAGCAGCGAGAGATACTAAAGGAAGCTGAATGAGAATGCTAAGAAGGATTTGATCATGAGCACAGGATTTCTAATATTTCTTTCAATTTTAAATATGGTCATTTAGAGTAGGGATGCACGATATATTGTTTCAGCATTGATATCGCAATGTGCAAATCAGCAATATAGTTCAGAACATTGTGTATTTAAATAATTTGGGCACAAGAAATGATGTTTGTAGCTTAAAGATTTGTATATAGAGAGAATTGAAGAGAAATTTATATAACTCTTATAAATGTATATAAGACTATACAGTTTTATTTCACATTTGTTTATATGTGTATGAACGCTGTTAGATTTCCCAGAAAACTTTAAAGCACTGCTTATTTCGCTTGTATCTTTGGCTCTGTTTTATTTGTAGTATGCTTGTAAATAGTCTTTTTTATACTTTATGCATATACACTCCCCAACGAAATCATCCCAATCAATGTAAAATCAGGAATTATTTCCAAAAAAGAGCTCTATTCGTGTAATATGGTAATTGCATTCATCCATTCATTCATTTTCTTTCCGGCTTAGTCGCTTTATTAATCTGGGGTTGCCGCAGCGGAATGAACCACCGAAATTGCATTTATTCCTTAACATATATCATAGTAAATAATTTCAAATTTTTCCAATAACGTACAGCCCTAATTAAAAGCTTTTGAAAATGGCAATGAGGTATATGCACACACACTTTTAACTTCAGTCAGCCAGCCCCAGGGCTTCCGGTTAATTGTGATCCCATACAAAATTGTTGCATTTAGGATCTGATTTCTTAACAAAAACAGTGATCACCACTGCCTGGCTGAGATACAAATTAAAGTGGGTATCAGACCAAACAAGAAGCACTGCATTAAATTATATTTTTACCGCGCCATGTCTTTTAAAATATGGAAATGAATTTTACCCCAGTATTTTCATTAGCCTGCTGCTAATGATGGCGCCTACATTTAAAAGTTATTTAGTCTATTTTTATGTTTTAACAACCAAACGGATGCTGAAGTCTATTTAACTGAATGTATTGTAAGTGCATTACAACATCGACGCTGTAAAAGGAACCATAAGAAACTGAAAATAGTCACATAAAGCTTTCACCGGAAGATCATCATTGGCTGAGAAACACTAGCTGTGCATATAGCCCACTGATTAGAATCCGTTTTAGATAAATAAGAATAAGTTTAGAATAAGTTTAAAAAAAAAAAAAGTTTTCTTCTCTTGTAATTGAAAAATGTGATTTCTCAACTATTTTGAAGTTAAAACATCAGTATTGTGTTGTCTGAAAATGAATATAAACATGTCTGAAAACACAGCACATTTTAATGCTAAATTATTAAATAAATTGGAAATAAATGTCATCATCAAAACACATTTAATGAGCTCTAGTCTTGTGATTGTGCTCACAGAGATCCAACAATAACACAGAGTTAATGAAGTTGAATGAGAATGAAATCAAATATTTAGTCATGAGGAAAATGAGATGGCTTACTCTTTAGGTAGTCTGGAGTGAGGGTTTCACCCTCCAACATGTGTGTTGACAGAGCTTTATACACCTCTGAATGCTCACCCAGTGGAAGGAAATTCAACAGGTTCTGATCCACAAGATCAGACTGAAACAAAACAACAACAGCAGAGCTCTTCAGCATCTCTCTTCCTCAATAAAAGCAATGCATAGATGTTAGCAAGGAAATGGTACTTTGCACATGATGTTTAATTTTTCTCAACTCATTTTAAGAGATAAAACTATTTTCATGCTGTATGATCAACTTGAACAGGTATTAACAAAGATCCTTTAAGGTTTGTGCACACTGGCACAATTAGTGCATGTGTTAATCACTGATGTTGATTTTCATTGTCATGTCTAAAACAACAAAGAGCGCTAATGTGAGTGTGCACACACCAATGAGCAGCACCACAAGCACAAGTGTCATTAAAAAAAAAAAGAAAAAAGAAAAACACTTCAGGCATGTATTTTTGGTTTGACTCTCCACATTAAAAACTTGTCAACAAACAAGATTGTTTTGATCATGTGCCTTGAGTTGCTGAAGTTACAGTAAAGCACAACGTGGCGTTCTAGCATAACACAGTCTAGCTGAGCACACAGGAATTGCAGACCAAATAGTATTCTATGGCAAGTTTCATTTCACTTTATTATTTTTTTCACGACTTTAAACTTTTTCACTCAAATTTTTGACCAGGTTTTTTGTTTGCTGTAGGCGAGGATTTTAACCAAAAGCTCTGATACATACACAAGAAAAAAGCATGAGGGTGACTTTCCAGCAAACAAGTGTCACAAGCCCAACGTTGCGCAGAGCCACCTTGTGCTCGTATTTCTGCTTTTTAATATTTATTTATTATTCTGCTTTATCTATTTATTAAGTGCCATTCAACATCAGGAAGTGACTTTGCATATTCACTCAGCTCATTGCCAGTGTAAATGGCATGGGCTTGAATGTTGAAAAACATCTTGAAAAATGCTTGCGATAAGTGCGAGTGACAATCGTTAGTGTGCACAGACTTTTGGTTGTGATTTTTGAACACTTTACAATAAGGCTGTATTAGTTAATGTTAGTTAACGCATTTACTAAAACGAACAAACAATGAACAATACATGTTTTACAGTATTTGGCCAAGTTAGTTAACATTTTTTGTTAGTTCATGTTAACTCAAGGCACATTTACTAATGTTACCAAGCATGAATTTGGATGTCAATAATGCATTAGTTAATGCTGAACTATTAATAATAAATGCTGCAGTACAAGTATTGTTCACAATTAGTTCATGTTAATAAATACATTAACTAATAAAACCTTATTGTAAACGTGAACAGATTTTCAATCATTTATATTGAAAATTTTTCATTTAGCAAAGATGCGCTGAATTGATCAAAGCGATATAAATTGTACAATATATTAAATCAGAAAACAGCTATTTTAAATAGCAAAAATACAAAGTATCAAACTCACAGGTAGATGTTCTAATAAAGATGTGACACTTTCTGAGACGTAGATTATGTTCCCATCCGTCATAATGGCCAGAAAAAAGCCATCTAGTGCCTAAAAAATTAAACAATGAAGAATGTCAATAATTCTGTATAGTAGGTGGTGTTTCCTGAATTTGGGCAAGTGTGTGTGTTGGTGTCAATGAGAAAGTCCTCACCTCCAGCATCAGCTGTGTGAACTCCTCATTGCTAAGGAAGGGCGGCTTCCAGTCCTGACGGATTTCACTCGACTCAGACTGTGCGGCAATTTCTGATGAAAAAAAAATACGAACAATACGAGTGATAAGCTTTCAGTTTTAAATAAAGAAAGACCAACTAAAATCTGAAACTAAACTTTTCACAATACATTATTATAATTGTTTAATTTATTTTTATATAATTTATTTATTTATTATAAACGGTTAATGTTTTAGCAGTGCACGAACATATTCAAATCATTCCATTAAAAAAATTATATTAGCTATTTTTTTTGCCCGCATCTCTACAACCTTTTGCACAGATTGCTGCATTCATACTCCAATGAGCAACCACTTTTACTATTGTCTACTGTATGAATAACATGTGTTGAATGAATGCAGACTGATGAACGTCACTACCGCTATTGTCCCATTGATTTCACAAACACCTACACTTACTGTATATGTTGAAAGCAAACTGGTTACATGTCGTTTCGCATGTCATCTGACGCCTCCCTCGTGTTTATGTAGGCAGTTCACGGCCAGGGTATATCCACAGTAAATAGTCTGGCTTGTGGGACTGACTTAAGTCGACAACATTAGTAGATTAAACATTTATATCTAAAACTGCTCCATTTTTTAACCAAAGATTACTTTTAGTCAATTAATTTTTTTTTAAAATGTGCCTCTATTGTGCTTTTTCAGATTTTACCTTTGCATGATCTAGCTGTTTATGAATGTAGTGAATGGTCTTCAAAATTTTGAAATGCATGATAAATGAAGCTACTCTCCCAAAACCAGAAAAGTACTGCCTGAAATGAGTCAACAGTAATTCCAGTCATATTTCCAGCACATGCAGATTTGTATGGTCTTAACAGGCTGCAAGCTAACAACATCTACATTGACCCTCAAACACTGAAGTTTTAGGCTTGGACATGTCATTGTTTCCTGTTTCTTTGAAAGCAAATCTACTTTGCGTGCAATTGCAATCGATGAATGCTTAGGCTCCAGTTGGTATGGTAAAACCAAGGCCATCCTTTTTGCTAGAACTACTGTGTTTATAAGAGCTTAGGAAACCTGCAGAGATGATATTTTATGTTTCGTTTCTGACACACGATGTATTTGGTCAACCGATCACAACAGACAGGGCAATCTGGCAAATCAGTGGAGTGCAGCTCTTGGAAAGACGGGGTTTGGAGAGATTCTTTAATAAACCTTTAATGGACCCACTTTAAGTGATATTAAGGGCGTACTCACACTATGTTATCCGAACCGTGCCCAGACCCGTTTCCCGGATCGTTTGAGAAGTTTGAGTGCTCTGAATTGGGCTCTTCTGGTTGGAAGAGGTGTGCCTGAACGCGGTTCACTTGGGCTTTGGCACGGTACACTTGTAGTGTGAGCACAAATCGCGCCTGAGCTGGAAACTGAAGACGAGATGTGACTTTTGGGGACCGTTTCATATGGATTTATTAATCATTCTTACTGTTCAATGAACGCAAACTGTCGTAGATTATTAAAGTCGCAAACCCCTCTCTGCACGACAGCTGCGCCTTTAGTAAACCTTCTAATTCCTGCAGCACGAGGACTTTATGATTGTTTACGAGCATCAAAAGTGGCTGATCTGTTCGCCGAAATATTTGACTGTGTGTCACTGCATGTCAAACCACTAAAACGATATAATGATATAAAGAAATCTCCACTGTGCTGAGCGAGAGCGCTTCTTAAACTGAACAGTGCATTATCAATGACCTAAGCGTGCTCAGAGCTCAATGTAATGTGAGTGAGGGCCGTCAGGGGAGACAGGAGGAAGGACAAGCGTCCTTCGGCCTTGTTCAAGGCAACTGTACACATTGTGAGTACACTCTAAACTAAGTGAAATTGCAAACTGAGCCAAGCAAAACCAAACCAAAACGAGCTGAGCCGGACCAAACCGTACCGTACCATGCCAAGGAAAATAGATAAAGGACCATCTTCTCCCTGACACAATGTGTATCTTCATTAAATAAAGTTTATCCACTATTCCTAATGTTGAGATCAGCAAGAAGACAAAGTGGTTGTTGTTTTTTCATAACATGGCAATAAAGAACATCCTGTTGCATTCGGGGTATCCTTATTGTTTAGAGTTTAGATAGTCCTGCATTTAGCATCTTTTTACCTCTCTACATCTGCCTCTTGTTATTATTTACCACTACATGTGTGAATTTGTGGGTTGAGCCAAACATACAGTGTTGTAGAAGCATGTTTTGATATTCTGCTGTGGAGGTGGAGTTTAGGCTATTACACACCCTTAAGTGACACATCTTACAACCTGTTGTTTAAGCAAATTGGTTTCATTATAAAACTATTTTTAATCTAACTGCAAAGTTTTGAGTTGTGATACTCATAGGATTATTTTATAAAATACTGACCTCTTATAATGGCAAACTATTTAAAGAATTGTTTGGCATGGACACCTTTAAAATGAGTTTGACCATGGCTGAATGGTAGCATTAACAAAGAAACTTTCAAAATAAAATTAGGAACGTTTAAAATAGCTTAATAGGGGTGCTACAAAGCCATGGCAGAAGATTTGGTGATAATTTTTTTTTGTAGTTGGTTAGAAAGTCTCCTCACATCTCAGCAACACATCTTTGGCTCCATTTACACTAGTGCGCTTTAGTTTTAAAACGGCGTTTTAGCATGAAAACGATCCGCGTCCACACTAGCGTTTTAGAACACATCTCTGTACACACTACTCCACCAAAAATGTATTTCTGTCCATGTTGTTTACGGTGAAGGCTGGTCTGCCGTCTGCCTGTGGCGTTATAGTCATGTGATAGGGGCTTGATGAATAAGGGAAGGTTATGCAATGACCCAAAAGCGAATCTCAGTAGCGAATCTCAGCAGCCACGTCTCCGTTTTCAAATGTCTCTGTTTCCCCCCATCCACACTGAGACGGAGCAGCAGCGTTTTACAACGAAAACGTCCTTTTCAAAACGCTCCGTTTTCGAGGCTCGCAAAACTCCGGAGTAGTGTGGACGGATGACGTAACCATTGCAAAACTTCTTCGCTTTAAACCGAAAACACATTATTGTAAACGGGGCCTTAGGTAAAGTGGTCTAAATGTATTTATGTGTATTTATATCTTCTTTGGAAGGTGTAAAACCAAAAAGATAAAAAGAAAAGAAAAAAAAAAACCTCCAATCAAAATGTTTGTTCCAAACATGATGAGCCTTCCTGTCAAAATGTGGATTTGCAAACCTCTGCACATAAACTGTTGATGCAAACAGGTCACGACACCAGCACGCTCCCACTATGCAGATTCATAGCACATGTGTCCACTGAAACAGCTAAAAATGCCTGCGATCTTCCAAACACGCTCAACTAGTGAGCTCTTCTACCAAGCTGCATTTGACTCAAGTTCAAAACTACCAGCCTCGTCAAGCATTCTAAACGTGCAAAATATGAGCCTCAGGATTAAACACTTAATATGTTGCGACTGTAATATTATGCGCTTTGAACTGTGACGTTTTCTTGTCACTTCTGGTCTCAGATCAGCCTGTGGGCATTCATGTGTTTTGGAGGAGGTGTGGCTTTGGTGATCGATTATGCAGAGAGGTCAGGATCTTGATCTTCAGCTTTAGCAGCTGCTAGATTCTTTGAATTCGCCCACCCTACTTTTGCCTATACACCAGTTTTCGAAATGATAAACACATTATTTTTATGCAACAAAAGTAACCTTTGTGCTTGCGCAGGAAGTCGATGCTCTTCTGTAGGATGGTAGACTTGTCCATCTTGCGGGTGTTGCCCGGCAACATGGTGCCCAGTTCCTTGATGAGCACATTGAACTGGTCTCGCCTCTTCTTCTCCGACCTATTTCTAGAAACTCTATAGAAAGATAAAAAACAAAAACAAAGAGGTGGAAAATGCCACAATGGAAGACAATTGTAGACTTTGAGATAATAAGATAATAGCATAATTCCATTGCTATTGCAGAAGCTTTCGAGCTCTATCTAATCTCAGAGGAATCCAGCAATGCCGAGAGAAACCATTTCACGGTGTGGTGATTGTATACAGAAGACGTGGGTGAAGGAGTACGCTCAGGTTTAAACAGTCATAACTAGGTCACACTTAAGTTTCTATTCCCGGTGCAAAAACCACTTCAGATACTCTACCACGAAAAAGGACTTGTCTATACAACCATCTAGTGAAATGAATCATGTTTAAACCACTCTTGCATGAGATAATGGAATAAGGCAATATATCATAATGAGAGTTCGGCTCAGGACAAGACAAAGGATATCGCTGTGAGCAATCGAAATCATAAAGTTGTACTTGTATAATCACCTTTTTGCTTTGTCCTTCTCATCTTCTTCCATCAACCCATCAAAGATACTGCTGTCATCCCTGAAGGAGAGCAACATTAAGAGTAGTTAGACCAGCTTTCCATTATTCAACCAATCAGCAACAGTGTTTGTGATCACAACAGCTTTACTGTTATAAAATTCCTGTGAACTGAAAAAAAAATTCCAATCCAATCCAAAATATTCATGTAAATGAGGCTGTTTAACAATTTTTTTATGGACTGCTCCCCAATATGTAATATTAAGGGACTGAAGCTTTCAAGCCTTCAAAATGTCATATATGAGCTTGTATGAGTTCTTATTAGCTAGTAATTCAACTAGAGTAAAAACATTTTTAGTATCACTGATATATTGATAAAGTTCAAGTTTAACTTAGATTTTTTTGTGTTTTATTTTCCATATTTTAAATATATCTGTTTATACAGTCAAGTCCAAATTATTCATTCCACTAGGTTATTTTTTGCTGTATTAGTTTTGTTATTTTATAACAATTGTTGTTTATTTTGAAGAAAGGTTGACCTCAAAAATTATATTCTTATCATAACTTTATTTCAGGTTGTTCATTTATGCTTTTATCATAAATTACAAACCATAAAAAACTTATCTACATAAATGGAGAGCTTTAACTGGAGTCTTCTGAAAAGGCATTTTTCCAAACAACTGGTCAAATGGAAAAAAATCATGGCTAATGCTAAACCTATTGTTCAATTTCCTGCAGACTGATTGTGGTCAAATGGACAAAAATAAAGATAATGCTAAATGCTAAACCTATTGTTCAATTTCCTGCAGACTGATTGTGGTCAAATGGACAAAAATAAAGATAATGCTAAATGCTAAACCTATTGTTCAATTTATTGCACAAACTGACTGTTTCATTTCATACGACCTCAATGTATTATCATCAGGAGCCATGAATATTTATGTTGTTTTGTGTGTATATGTTTTTTTATATTTTTATAATTGTTTTTTAGGGGTTTATACCTTTATTATGATAGGACAGTAGAGATAGAGGGGAAGGATCAGCAAAGGACCTTGAGCCGGAAATCAAACTCAGGTCACCGTGAGCACGTCTGTGCTTTATGTCGGCGCACAGTACCACAGTACTCACTACCTTTATAAATCGTGCAATTTAAAGACTTAACTAGGTTAACTAGGTTAACTAGGGAACTTTGGTTAATAAGGCAAGTCGTTGGACAACAGTTATTTTTTCTGTAGACAGAGAATACATATACATATACATTCATTCATTTTCTTTTCGGCTTAGTCCCTTTATTAATTCGGGGTCGCCACAGCGGTTCGCGGTTCATTCGCCAACCTATCCAGCATTTGTTTTACGCAGCGGATGCCCTTCCAGCCACAACCCATCTCTGGGAAACACATCCATACATTCTCATTCACACACATACACTATGGACAATTTAGCTTACCCAATTCACCTGTACCGCATGTCTTTGGACTGTGGGGGAAACCGGAGCACCCGGAGGAAACCCACGCAACCACGGGGAGAACATGCAAACTCCACACAGAAATGCCAACTGGCCCGGCCGGGGATCGAACCAGCGACCTTCTTGCTGTGAGGCGAATGTGCTACTCACTACATATACATATACATATACATATACATATATATATATATATATGT
>CAIGQQ010032164.1:4893339-4908215 GCA_903798035.1 Danio albolineatus
ATATATATATAAAAGATAAAGCAAGTACTCTTCAGCCCATATCAGAGGTGTGGGGCTTCACTGCATGCAGCTGAAACTGAGGGTTTTAAATATAAAATCTATATAAAATATAAAACATATATGTTGTATTCATTCATTCATTTTCTTTTCGGCTTAGTCCCTTTATTAATCTGGGGTCGCCACAGCAGAATGAACTGCCAACTCATCCAGCATTTGTTTTATGCAGCGGATGCCCTTCCAGCCGCAACCCATCGCTGGGAAACATTCGCACACACTCATTAACACACACTACGACAATTTAGCTTACCCAATTCACCTGTACCGCAGGTACCCCTGACCCCTGACCCCTGAAAAAGGGTTTTGTTTTTTAGCCAGATATTTAAAAAGAATATATTTTAGAGCAGTAAACACAATACCGTTATACCGGGAAACTGTGATTTTTTTCCATGGTTATCATACCGTCAGAATCTTATTGATTCTGAAATGGTCTATAGCAAAAAAAAAAAAAAAAAAAACATGTCAGATTTTCAGATATATTGTTGATGTTGATTTTTAGACAGTACAACACCAATGTTTTAACTACCGTAGTTTTAAAGGGCCAAAGAAAGTAAAACTGTATATACCTAGGAATAGTTGGATAATAAGAGTTCAGTACATGGAAACCATGAGCCTTAAGTATTGTTTCCTCTAAATCAGTGGTTATCAAACTTTTTTCACTAAGTACCACCTTCCAAAAAAAATTGTCCACCATAGTACCACACTCTCAGAAAAAATGGTACCATTGTGTACCAAAGTTTCCCAGAGATGGGTTGTGGCTGGAAGGGCATCCGCTGCGTAAAACAAATGCTTGATAAGTTGGCGGTTCATTCCGCTGTGGCGACCCCGGATTAATAAAGGGACTAAGCCGAAAAGAAAATGAATGAATGAATGTGTACCAAAGAAGGTACAACCCCTTGTCACTGAGGCAGTACATTTTTATGGGACAGAATTGTACCTTAAGAAAAGAAATAAATTTGTACCTGTTAAGGTCGTGATTTGTACCATGGGAAACCAAAATGTACCTTTGTTTTAAAAAACCTGCAGATACAATATTGTATACTTTGTGAAAGGTACCACCACAGTGACAAGACATTTTGTACCTTAAGAGTGTCAAAAATATTTACCAAACATTTATTAAAATGCCTTAAATGTTTAGTTTACAATACCTATAGTTTTATGTTTTACCAGTTGTTTTATATTTGTGTATTATAGAACTAAAACTATATGTTTATTAGTATCTTTAAACATATACTTTTAAATGATGATTCTTGTTTTAATATTGAAATTATTCATAAAAATCACTTTGCCTTTCCAGTCATATTTATCATCATAGATACTGTAATAAAGAAGGAGTTGTTCAACACTTTTGTACCTTTTATATGAGAACAATCGTGTACCTTCATTTCAGTTGTACCATAAAAGGCACAGAACAGTATCATAAAAGGTCTTTTCAGTACCATATAAGGTACAATTTTTACAAAGGTACAAAACTGTTCCTCAAGGAACATTATTTGTACCATCGTGTACCTTTTTTTTCTGAGAGTGCACCAAAGTGACCGGTATTGAAATACAGTTGCGTTGTAGGCCTAATTAAGCAGCTACAGCACTGCACAGTTAAACAATGTGGCAGATTAATTCTTATTATTATGAATATTTATTATTGTCAGACACTTGTAACATTCTAAATAGCTCGAACATTAACGCTGTACTGTGCTTACAGGTAAAAAAAGAAAATAAAATGTCAATGTTTAAAATAAAATGTGCTTTTAAAGTTAATTAAAAACAGCACTGTTCTTAACAAGTAAAAATAAACTAGTGGCCTATTCATTAAGTTCCTTGGACCTCATAAATATAGGCTATATGTCATCATAATCATATATAAACTCTTTTTGAAATATGTGTTGCATGTATACGTTTATGACTTATTTGTATGTCTTTAAAATCTAAACATTAACTATCTATGAATCGGATTTACATATTTAAATTAGAAACTAAATATGCTTACTGCATGTTAAAAGCAAGTGATTAAACTATACCTGTCAACACTGGCATATAAAAATGACCGTTACAAATATGGGGAGGAAATTTGCTTTAAATGATAGAATGCATAACATTAGGAAATTGAAAATAAAATAAAAGGTTTAGCATATTAAAATCAATTTAATGATCACATCTGTGTTATCGTATGCGTCAAAGGGTTGAAAGTGTTAATTTTTTTAACTTTAATTATATTCAGCAATTTCTCCGTGTACCACTAGAAGGAAGCCAGCGTACCACTAGTGGTACACGTACCACAGTTTGAGAACCACAGCTCTAAATGACAATATTTGAAATTTGGAAGTCGATAAGATACTTTGGGTAAAAGCATCTGAAGAATGATTAAATGTAAATTGATGTACTTTTTTCTGTCACAATCTGTATTATCATTCAAGAACACCTCATGTATGAAGAGCCACTTGAAGCCTGCACAGGCCTGCGAGATGGGAGGATTTACAGCTCTTAAAAAGACACAGAATCACTGAATAAGGAAAGAAAATACAGATTTTAGAAGTGCCATATGGTGATGGTTTTAAGTCCCTGTTTTCAACCGAAGGTGCCATCTCCAGTTACTCTACCTGGAAACCTTTGAGGGCGGAAAATGGAGCTGCTGCTCTATTGAGCATGGCGGTAATCCAGAGATTAGCTGGAAAAAACATTCCCCACCGCCACCGCACAACGGCTCGTCTCACTGTCACTCAACAGGCTCGACCAGTTAGAGAGCAGCTGCGCTCCATGAGGCTGGTCAGAGCGGGCATGTCTAATGCTACTCCATTCACCACTGTCGCTATAGCAACCAGCCAGGGGTGTGTTACATCTGCATGTCAGACGTGCAGAAAGCCATTTATGAGCAGAGATATTAAGATTTTGGTCACATTTTATTTTAAGGGATGATTCTTCCTATTAACAAACCATTAACTAAGACTTTTAGCTCATATATAAGTAATGTGCTGCTTATTAGTAGTTTGGGTAGATTAGGGATGTAGAACAAGACAGGGTATATAAAAGAATTCATTACCTTTTAAAACCTTTTGTAAGACTCTTACCATACATTTTAAGACCTAATAGCCACTTTAGATTCCAACCGGTAACATTGGCGACATTTTAACCTACATTTACTAAATACTGATTATAAGAAACTAATTCTAAACTAAAACGTTATTCATATATTAAACATAAATGCTAATCCAGCAGGTGGTGCGTACAACAGCATGAATAACGTTTCCCTGGTCACTGCAGTAAACAAATAAGCATGATGTTAAATACAGCAGGATTTTATTGATTTCATAAACTACACAGCATCCCAATACCCGCAGAATAAATTAATTTAGACAAATTTTAGCACACTGATACAAATGTTTATACCTTGTAAAATAGGATTTAAGAGTTTTTAATAGTTTTTAAGGGCCTTAAAGTTCTCTAAATTGATTTAGCAACTTTTAAAACTTTGTAAGATCTCGTGGACACCCTGTAAGATGGTACTTTGTACAATAAGTACTAATAAACTGCCAATATCTTAAAGTTGCTGAGACTTTTATTTCAATATGCTGATGTACTTCCAACTGAAACAAAATATTGTGTTATAGGGGGTGGGTCTTCATTTGTGCGTCATTCCCATATAGCAAATTAATGGAAAGAGGGGCATGTTTAAAAGAATTGTGGCTGCAGCCATCTGAAATCAACAGTGGAAGAGCTGCCACTCTAAATGCAGAAGCAAATCTTTTTACATATTTCACATATTTTGATTGAAGATTACCAAAACAAACTTTTTTTTTCATTGTGAAATTACACAGGAGAATTGTTCACCTAAAGAAATAACAATGTACTCTAGTAAGTAACTACTACATTTTGATTTCACACGGACTTTAATATTCATACTTAAACTAAAGTGTTACCGAGATACTTTTACGAATACACATTATATTTCTCATATTGATGTAAAATACCCTAACGACCCCATTAAATAAAGCCAAATCTGCCACTATTTGGGTGCGAGCAAAAACACACTGTATTTGCATATGTCCCTTTAAATGCAAATGAGCGAATGCTTTTTAGGAAAGGGACGGAGCCTTTGCACACAAATCTGACAGAGACAACCAAACAAGTGAATATCAGGACGCCTAAATGTCTGAAATGACAAGCAGAATACATTATAAAACCAGAAGTCATTATAAAAGTCAGGTGATGATGGGGAGGAAGAGGTTACATCTTGGGCTGCACGATAGAGAAAACAATTGACAGAGCAATATTTCATTCATTCATTCTCTTTTCAGCTTAGTCCCTTGATTAATCCAGGGTCGCCACAGCGGAATGAATGGCCAACTTATCCAGCATTTGTTTTACACAGCGGATGCCCTTCCAGATGCAACCCATCTCTAGGAAACATCCACTCATACACACTTATTCACAGACATACACTATAGACAATTTAGCCTACCCAATTCACCTGTACCACATGTCTTTGGACTTGTGGGGAAAACCGGAGCACCCGGAGCAAACCCACGCAACCACGGGGAGAACATGCAAACTCCACACAGAAATGCCAACTGACCCAGCCGAGGCTCGAACCAGCAACCTTCTTGCTGTGAGGCGAACGTGCTACCCACAACGCCACCGTGGCGCCAGAGCAATATTTATTCAGCAATATTTTTTCAGCGATAAACATTGTGATATGAAGTATTCTTTACTAGATAGATTTAATAACTCTTTTAGCGAATCATTTATTATTTCAGAAAGATTAGGGTGATTTTATAGTTGAGTGCATCTCCATAACTGATTCAAATTAACTTTAATGCACATTTTTTATTTGATGTTTACCATAATCTCAGCTGAAACGTGAATAGAGGACAGGGCATTCAGTGCCCCTTAAAAAAAAACAGTCAATATTTTGTTTTTAGCAAAGCTCTAAATTATTAAAATTAACTTTAAACTATTTTAAGTGGTGAAAGATCATACAAATGAAAAGAAAAAATACTTTAAATTAAATTTGTCCTGTAAGTTTTGATAGCAGTTGGGCACAGATATTGAAAAATATAACTTACACTTGGTAGTCTTCACTGTAAAAATGTATGTTTGTTAAAGCTACAAATGCTATTGTTTCTTGTGCCTGAATGCTTTAAACTAACTTGACATGTTTAACAGGAAAAAAAATGCACTTAATAAGCTTTAACTGGTTAAACTGCCATTGATCTACAGGCTCCTGGTCAGCAATAGTCCACACTTGACATTGAGATCCTGCAATGTGACTATTGCTGATGCGCACATTGCGATATTGATGCTGAAACGATATATTGTGCAGTAGTAGTTACAACTTCTAGACTGAACCAGGACATTTCTGAATTGCTAGTCGATACATGTATGTTGTTGTGGAGGAAAGTTAATTCAGCTCATCGACTAGCATGTTAGTGCTCTGTTTTGATGTGCTGGCTTTTGCAAACCAATATTACACTAGAATTACAATACTCTTATCTTTACAGAATATGTAAAAAGCCTGTCACCTGACTAATACAGTAAATATTAAGTGTGCATTCATGAATTATGCTGACAGTGTGTGTTTTTGGTATAAAACAAACAAAGTGGCTTTGATGCAAAGCAGTGCATCTGCTGTAACTGTAAACATGGTTAGTGTGTCAAGCGAAAGATGGGCTGCTGTAACATTATGAGCTGCAGGATAGGAAATGCTTTGCTTTCAAATGTACTGACTATATACGAACGCTTGGAAATAATGATGATGTTTACTACCTATTTCATTGTCACACTGAGGCATTGTGACTGATTCATAGAATCAGTTGGTGAGAGAATGGTTTGAGGTCAAGAAAGGACTTACCGGTCTATGCTGGAGGTCATTTTTGTTGTGTGTTCAGGGTCGCAGTTGTAGAGAGAGGACCTTTAAGCGTGAGGTAGACATTTGTACATTAGCCTGGGAAATAATAATAAAACAAGAATGAATAAATATAGAACATTTTCTAGAATAATAAATACAAACTAAAATTACATGATAAAGAATGTTTAATAAACATAACTGAAATGTATTTTACAGTTGGGCTCAAAAATGTATTAAAACAAAAAATGTATTGATTCTTTTTAAATAGATTTATATTTAGATTTTTGTATTTATGATACCAAACAATTTGTAGTAGATTAAACTAAAATAAAAGGAAGGTGGTACTACATGATGCATGATATTTTCGGGTATCAAACAACTGCATAATATTCAGATTTAGCTATATTTGTCATTTGATCCTGGCATTTGATCCATTTCAACAGCAAAATATGAATGAAATTCAAAATATTAACATGCACCTTTTTTGCATAAATGAAAATGTATGTATATACTGTAGGGGTGTAACAGTACAAGTATTTGTCCCGAACAATCACAGTATGGGCGTCATGGTTTAATTTCGTCTACTCTGACGATGAACACAGTCGGTCCAGATGTGCCAATCACTGAAGTTAGACAGAGAGAACCACAGCAGTGCTACAACTTTGCAGCCTTTCACAATGACTGTGTCTTGGTGTCTGAAAATGCGAGATGCAGCGGTCAGAAATGGTTCTGCTATGTTGCCGTTGTCATGCCAACTTGCTACTGTAAACAGAAATGTGTAATCCTTGGCTTGCTTGTAAAAGATCTTTTATCTTGACACAGCATCTACAAATGAGGTCCTCACATGCGAGACAATGAAAGAGACATAAGTGTATAATGGTCACACACATCCATCAAGTGTGTTTACGAAGAAAAACTATGCACATATAAGATTCTTTCTCATCTTGTGCACACATTAGCCAGTTAGAGATGGACACAGTGCTAACATTTTCATGAAAAGTGTGAGAGGAATTAACTGTGTAGAGAACCTCCAGAACCTTTTGCGGCAGTAGTCTGTTTTTTCATTCACAACGGGAAACCAGAACTTCCGACGCGCACATGTAAAGCGTACACAAAGCAGCATTTAGTACTATTATCACAATAATCGTCACTCACCAGAGAGGGATTCACCCCTGCAAATATGTCTGATAATCTTATAATCCACATAGTTTGCAAATATTTCAGAAGTGTAGTGATTTTTCAGCCAGTCTGTCTTGTTTCTTGACTTAAATTGTTTACTTGCTACGTAACTCCACTATGTCACACCTGCGCTCTGATTTGTTGCTGAAAAACCAGTCAGAGCCCTCTCTTCAGCCGACAGTGATTTTATATGCTGAATCGGGTCCACAAGCTACAATGTAAACCCGGCAAAAGGCAATGAGTGTTACATGCTGAATCAGGACAACATGCTACCCCATTGAGAGATATGTGGAACACACTAAACCAACTACCTGAACCAACGCAGCCCAATGGCCCATCAACGGTTTGATGTGTCCCAGCTTTGAGGAAAGGGTTGTGCTCAAACTTTGAAAGTTAAGTAGTCTCCTTATTATTAAGTATTATTTTTTATTATTCTACTTATTTTGTACTTTTGTATCACAAGATGCTTTCCAGCTCTGTAGCTAATTGTGACAAAACACTTCTAACCGTTCAATACATCCCGAGAAAAAATGAGCGCCTGGGGATTTGTTGCTGAACTAAATCTGAATCAAACTATGACACCAAAACCGAGATATGTACTGAACTGTGAATTATGTGTACCATTACACCCCACTTATGGCCTGTTTCCACTGAGTGGTACGGTACGGTGCAGTTCGGTTCGCTTTTATGGCAGTTTCCATTGTCTAACCCTAGCGTACAAAAAATAGAACCATACCATCCTACTTTTTGGGTACCCTTTCGGAAGGGTACCTAACACAACAAAAGAGTACCAAAAGGCGGAGCAAGCTGAATAGCTGAACGCTATTGGTGTACAGAGATACGTCACTAGCTCGTGCACAAGCTAAAAAAATGAAAACAAAGAAAGCGGCATTTTTAAATACACAGCCGAGACATTACACCGTAATAATATATACATATAATAACAAACTGTGGTCGACCCGAGCTTAAACTAACCTTGCCATCGTCTTGATAAACAGCCACAAACTGCCCTGTGCCCCATAAGGTGTCTACAAGGTCGTCGAAAGTGCAAGTGGTTTCGCTTTCTCGCATACGTTCGCCGCACTTATATATTTGAAATAACTAATTTCTTGATGATAATACCGTGCATGGGATTATTTAAGTGCTTTAAGCAACAGACGAACATACTTTCAAAAACAGACAAACACAAAAGTGAAGTGCGTAAAAACAAAGCAGAAGGCGGAAAAAACAAAGGAGCGAATGATTCTTTCAGCAACCTAAACCATGAACAAACTGTCATGTTAAACTATTATGAACTCAGAATGATGGAATTATTTTTTACATGTGCTGGGGAAGATTAAAGACTGTGAGCTAGATGTTGCGTGTTGTTTTTCAACCCAAATAAAGACTAAATGTATGCTGTGTGTTGTTTTTCTGTAATTGGTAACATACTGGAGAGTGTAAGGGGCTGTATGTGTTCATATATGTCGCATTTATTTATTTATTTTAAATAATCGCAGACGTTGCAATTGGCTATTCCGCTATTTTGCAGTTGTAATCAAATCCTGTTCATAGAAAGGTTAGTAACGAACATTTATACACAAGTATTTATGCTTCTCATATGACATGTGCGCGACCTGTACAGCTTTGACATTTCCTCGAGTGAGAATGACGTCGACTGAAACTTTCTGTCGTAAACCACATTGGTACCCTTTTAGCATTGGAAGCGCAAGCCTGATATAGGTGACCCGAACCGTACCGTACCTTACCCTTCAGTGGACACGGGCCAATATATTGTGTTAACAGCATAAAGAATGATATTTTGTAAAAGTATTTTGTCTGCTACTTTTAATATCCTTATTTTGCTCTATTGTAGCTAAAATTGCCCTGGAGGTGATCTTGTCATTTCAAGTAAGATGAATCGCTTGTGTTTTTTCTCATTTTGCTAGTCATTTTGGATAAAAGCACCTGCTGAATTATTAAATTAAGAAGTAACAATGATGCATGAGGCACAAACACTTGAATAATTGATTGAAAAGCAGACGTACCTCCAGGCCTGCCTGCAGTAATGAAGGAAGAGAGGAGCTCTGGAGAGGACAATTGAGGACAGACAGAAGACAGACAGAAGGTGACTATGAGTGAATATGAGTGTTTCTTTGAGTCTGAGGTCAAGGCAGAAAAGCCTGCTGAGGGTCCCGGTGGGGTGTATGAGCTTTCAGTCGGGTGTGAGACTGGAGGCACCACATGTTAGCACTGCACACGTTCTGAAGAGAACACAAAAAACACACACGATCTGAGCAGTCGCCATACATTTCAGATGTCAGGACAGTAACATTATTTATATACAGTTGAAGAAAAAAAAAAGATTAAATATAACAAGTAAAACAAAATGAGCTATTATAAATTTGAGGAATATTTTTGTAATAATTATTTTCACTATATTTAATATATATTGTATTCAATATTCAATTTACATTCAACTACTATATTTCACTATATTCAATATATTTTATTTACATTTAAATAATTTATTAAATATTTTTTATTTTATTAAAATATATATATATATTTTATTTAAATTCTTTTAGTTTTTAATGTTTTTTATGTGTTTTTCTTTTTAACAATTGGATGTGCCAAAACTTTCTTCAGTGAAAACTGAAATCATTGCATTTGGGAACAGAGATGAGGTTCACAAGGTGAATGCATACCTCGGCTCTAAGGGTCATACAACAAAAAATAAGGTCAAAAATCTTGGTGTGACTCTGGAGTCAGATCTCAGTTTCAACAGTCAAAGCAGTAACTAAATCAGCATACTATCATCTCAAAAACATTGCAAGAATTAGATGCTTTGTTTCCAGTGAAGACTTAGAGAAACTTGTTCATTTGTTCATGCTTTTATCAGCAGCAGGGTGGATTACTGTAAGGGCCCCCTCACTGGCCTTCCCAAAAAGACAGTCAGACAGTTGCAGCTCATCCAGAATGTTGTGGCCAGGATTATGACCAGAACCAGGAAATCAGAGCACATCACACCTGTCCTCAGGTCTCTACACTGGCTCCCAGTTACATTCAGAATAGATTTTAAAGTATTATTACTTGTCTATGAATCACTAAATGGCCTAGGAGCTCAATACATTACAGATATGCTGACTGAATACAAGCCTAACAGATCACTCAGATCATTAGGATCATATAAACTGGAAATTCCAAGAGTTCAATCAAAGCAGGGTGAATCTGCTTTCAGCTATTACGCCCCCCGCTGCTGGAATCAGCTTCCAGAAATGATCAGATGTGCTCCAACATTAGGCACATTCAAATCAAGACTGAAAACACATCTGTTTAGCTGTGCCTTTACTGAATGAGCACTGGGCTACATCCGACAGATCGCACTATTGTGTCTTTCATTTCTTTATCATTTTTTTATAACTTGTTTTTAACTCATTTTAATCTGTTTTATCTGTTTTTATTTTCTTATACTTCAATTTTATTTCTGTTTATGTAAAGCACTTTGAATTGCCACTGTGTATCAAATGTGCTATATAAATAAACTTGCCTTGCCTTTTACTTTTTACATTAAAATTACATTTTTTATTATTTGTAAACTGTTTATATACATTGTACTGTCTATAATGCTGTATAATATATAATGTACATGCAGTTAACTTTTACATTTTATTGATTTACTAAACACTAATATTTATAATCTAATATTTATGCAACTATAAAAAAATCTGTATAGCTTGCAATGTAAATCATAGAGAATATCAAGACAGACCAGCAGATTACTTACACAAATATGAATAGAACATCTCCCTGTATATCTGCAAATAATATATCTCATCTGAAGATGATCAGATGATAAATGCTTAGTTTTATGATCAAAGCCCTTTATTGCAGTAATTGGGCACATAACATACAATGCACCTCAATAATGAATATGAATTGTATTAAAATCATCCCCTTTTACCTTGTCAAAATGATAGAGCTAATAGCATTAAAATAACTAACCAGACATAATAATCAAAAGCCTGAATTCAATTACAGACATTTCCCTTCTATTGCTGAAAAGAAATAAAATGAGAAAAGTGAAATGGATAAAAGTGCTAAACTTCAACTCACTTATGTCATTATTTCTGTAATAGCAGCAACGCTCCTGAACCACCGTAAATCTGCTGCTAGGTCTGCTGAAACACAAACAGAAAGAGACATTAGTCACAAAAACAGCAAGATCCACATAAAAACAGAGGAACTAATCATATATTTGCATAAACAGCAAATATAGACAAAACAATAATCATACACTCTAAAAAACTGTGTTAAAAACTACCCAAATTGGGTTGTTTTTAACCCTATTGCTGGGTAAATATAGGACAGAACACTTCAGGGGTTAAATTAACCCAAGTAATTGGGTTATTATTTTGACCCCAAAATGGGTTGTTTTTTCTACCCAACAATTGGTTATTTTTACTTAAATAACAGGTAAGTTTGACTTGATTAATAGGTTATATTTTCAAATGTAATTTTTAGCTTTCTTTCAAAATCATTAACCACATAAAAAACAAACAGGTGAATATTGTATTAGCTTTATTTATTTTTTGTTCCAATACATTTGTTCAGCACATTACACTTTGTAAATACACTTTACCTCAGAGATCATACAAAACTAAATACAAATTATGAACTGCATTCGAAACGATTCGTTTCATATTTATGTGTTGCCCGTAAACATTTATAATAATAATAATAATAATAATATTTATGTGGCATCGCAGTAAGCCCCTGCTGGGAGTTGATTTGACCCAAGGAGCTGGGTTGATGTGCCTGTGTGGTGCTAGGGTTGCATTGATTCAAGTCTTAGAAATTATTACCCAGAAAATAACCCAAGTTTGGGTTACATAGCACAACCCAAAAACTACCTAAGACTCTGAAAATAACCCCCCAAAAATACCCAAATGCCTCAACCCAACATTTGGGTGGAAAAAATAACCCTGGATTTTTTAGTGTGTAAGTTCATAAATCCAGGCATACAGGTTTAATTTGGTTTTTAAACTTTTGGTAAAAATGGTAAACTTTTGTCCGTAGGTTATCATTAAATCAAAAAACTCAAAATTGACCAAACTTACAAGGGTGTCATGAACACAATTGAACCTAATTTTAACCACATTGTTTTATATTAGAGTGCAAGTTAAAGGGTTAATAAAACCATCACTTTGACCCCCCTTTGTGTCTGCGAAGGGTCATGACCCGAAAGTAAACTCATTATCGTGGCAAACAAAAACCTTAATCTCTGCCAGAGTCACAATGACGGTTGGGCTGAATTATTGACCGCAGGACTGACGGTTCTGTTGATCCTAAAATAACCGGTTCAGTACCACTGCGCCACTGTTGACAAGGCTACAGATGTTGTGATGTACTGCCAAGTCTGATAGACAACCTGGCAAGACTATCTCCACCGAAGATAAACATTCAATACTGTAAACGCAGGGCCAGAGTTCAGCTGTTCTGAGAGTAGAATGAGGACAGGACAGAGTAAAGGACGTCACTGGTGAAAACTGATGAAGGCTCGTCCCACTGGACTGACCACAGACTAGTTTACCCGATGAGTGCTTACTTTTAGGTTTGCGTTTGCTCTGCTATAAATGAAAATCCTGTCATCATCATTTAATTGCACTCATTATGTTACAGGACGTTGAAGATAGTTTCATTCATTCATTTTCCTTCGGCTTAGTCCCTTTATTTATCAGGGGGTCGCCACAACGGAATGAACCGCCAACTTATCCAGCATATGTTTTACACAGCAGATGCCCTTCCAGCTGCAACCCAGTACTGGAAAACATCCATACACACTTACTGTATACACTACGGCAAATTTAGTTTCCTCAATTTACCGATACCACATATCTTTGGACTGTGGGGGACACCGGAGCACCCGGAGGAAACCGTAAACACAGGGAGAATATGCAAACTCCACACAGAAACGCCAACTGGCCCAGCCAGGACTTGAACCAGCGATCTTCTTGCTGTAAGGCAACAGTGCTAACCACTGAGCTACCGTGTTGCCTAAGATAATTTCAAAAACTAAAAAACGTGAAAAAATTACAACAAAAGTAAAAAGAAAAGAAAATCAATACATGCCAAGTTAACAAAATAAAATGTAATTAAAAATTAAAAATAATAATAATAAAAAAATAGCTTAATTGAAATGTGTGATTTTGATGTTTGCTCAAAAGATGAAAGAAAAACATTCTTCCACCTCCTTTTCTCATTTTATTGAATGAAATGTGTCTTGCTTGTTTATTTAGTTGCTATTATTATTATTATTATTATTATTATTATTATTATTTTCAAAATCTGCATTCAACAATAACATCAATATAGTATCAATTGTGCATCATGACAATTTTGAATAAAATTAAAATATATTACATTAAATTAATAATACTTTTTGTTTAGTAATAAGTACTGTAGTAATAGAATAATCGAAAGATTTTTGGAAAAGAAAAGATGCACCATTAATGTCTTATGCATTCTTTAAGTGTACTAATTGTTATTTCAGTGTGTAACAATACATTCAAATAAATAAATTATCAATTAAATTAATAAATAAAATAAGTAAAATGTAAATAAATATATTAATAATTAAAAGAAAAAATTTTGAAAATTCCTCAAATTAAAAATTTAAATAAGTTAAATTGAATAAATGTAAAATAAAGTAAATAAAATGAAAAAAAAAAACATTATAAAAAAATTAAAATTACAGTAAAAATAATAAACATGCATAAATGCATAGACTGACTTAACCAATTGTGTCTATTAATGTAAATATATCTTTATTATTATTTGCACTTTTGTAATAAACTCTGTTCATGTCTGCCAGAAAGAAGCGGTGCAAGTATTTTGGGTGAGTCCTAATGAAGCAGTGTTTCCCTGACAGACGTGGGACTCGAGCGAGGAAGAGCATGCGTGTCATAAAGTCACACAGACAAACACACACACACACACCCCTCAGGCCACAGCTAAATATAGCAGAGCTGGTGCCGTATTGCCCTCACATAATTCATATTAGGTTTCCGTGTCTTGAACCACAGTGATCAATGGCATCCTGCTCTTTTCATCAAGATGGTAAAGAAAGAAAGAGGCAGAACAATGCGTGTGATGATCATGTAAGAATTTATACAACTTTATACAACAGTGTGGTGACCCAGTTGAGCTCCTCAATAATCACAAGATCATGATAAACACTGGGTCAAAGAATGTGTGCTGATCAAGATCACTACTGTCAACACACAGCAGCTCACGTGTCTAATGGTCACAAATGCTGTTACCGTTTTCTTCAAAATAAAATAAAATGAATTAAAATAAAAGGCGCCACGGTGGTGTAGTGAGTAGCACGTTCGCATCACAGCAAGAAGGTCGCTGGTTCGAGCCCCGGCTGGGTCAGTTGGCATTTCTGTGTGGAGTTTGCATGTTCTCCCCGTGGTTGTGTAGGTTTCCTCCGGGTGCTCCGGTTTCCCCCACAGTCCAAAGATATGTGGTATAGGTGAATTGGGTAGGCTAAATTGTCCGTAGTGAATGAGTGTGAATATGTGTGTATGGATGTTTCCCAGAGATGGGTTGCGGCTGGAAGGACATCCGCTGCGTAAAAAATATGCTGGATAAGTTGGCGGTTGATTCCGCTGTGGCGACCCCGGATTAATAAAGGGACTAAGCCGACAATAAAATAAAATAAAATAAAATAGCCCATTCCCATTTCGCATAAAATAAAATAAAATAAAATAAAATAAAATAAAATAAAATAAAATAAAATAAAATTAAATTAAAT
>CAIGQQ010032164.1:4909464-4926161 GCA_903798035.1 Danio albolineatus
TCTATCTATCTATCTATCTATCTATCTATCTATCTATCTATCTATCTCAGGATACAAGAATCACAGCATGAGCATTTAAATTCATGCAGAAGCAAAATATAAATACAATATTCAATGTTCAATACTGTATTTTATTAACCTGCTGAGAAAAACATACAATTTAGGATTTACCGACATTAAAAGATTCAACTGTTGCGCCATTTCCAACCACAGTTGAAGAAAAACCACACCAAATCTGGCTACCCCCAAAAAACAATCAACGGAAAATGTCAAACAAGTGCCAAATGCATTCTAACCAGAAATGGAAATAAACATATTCGAATATAAATGTACAAAATTACACATGAATAGTTTTGTATACAAGCCTCATCCTATTATATAACGCTGAAATAACAACAAAGCAACCACAAGAAAGTTTATTTAGATGGTTAGTAGAGTTAAATTAGCAGTTAGCATAGCCATGTTCCATTGTGTAGACACAAAAACGATTGCTATAATGTTCTCAGGTCCATGCTGACCAGATGAAAACAAGTCTGCTCCTGATGCCTACTTTGGTAATTAGGGCTACACGCTCGGAAATAAAGGTACAAGAGCTGTCACTGGGGTGGTACCTTTTCAAAAGATACACATTTGTACTTAAAGGGTCCAACTCTTATGACTTATGCTAGTTTTGTTCATAGTTTATAGTATAGTTTATAAAATAAGCAAACAATGTAAATGAAATATGACAACAAGATGCTGCTTGTACTATTGTCAGCTAAGTAAAGAAGTCGTTCATAATGGAGATTCATTCACAAACAAAATCGCTCCCTCTGTTAGAATTAGAAGTGAAAGCAGGACAGAGGGTGTGTTTCAGGATACATATTAGATCAAATTTAACATGCAGGGAGGATAAAACATTTCCAGGCACACAAACATGCACACAAACAATGCCTGTGCATTGATGTAGAAAAGTTATGTAAAAATATACTTTTTGTAATTGAACTAAAATATTTGCATACTGACCACCGCGAAAACCCCCGATCATAGATATATGTATATATGTGTACATATCTCTGGCTCTGAATGGCTAGTCCTCCGCTGCACCTTGATTCCACATTCATTTCAAAGGAGCGCTAGCCTATACTAAAACGACAGCTCTATAGGCACATTCCTTTCATTAGACAACAATAGCGAAGGCGAAATCTAATGTAAATATCTATGTACAGGGTTCAACGCTAAGGATTTTTCCTAGTGGTCCGATCGGGCCAGTGGTGTAGATTTGTACTTGCCCTGTCAAAATTGTCACTGGCCCCACCAAAAAAGAAGTTAATAGGCATTTCTGAGCCACATATTTTAAATAATGTGTCAAAACTAATATCTGTGAATCTAGAATTGACATTATTAAAATGTTAATAAATGTGTAATAAGCAAAACAAAAGGAGCAGTATGAAAAACGTGCAGGTGTTATATTGCAGTTCTAAATTATTTAACAAAAGGTGGCTGACTTGCCAAACTGATAGCAAACTGTGCAAAACATCACTTTATTTATTTATTTATTTATTTTGTCGTGTTGTACCCACGTAAATGTCTGCTTCCAAGACCTTTTCTTTTAGCCTCATAATTTGATGCTGTTGCCGTCTCTCCTCTGTACTGATAACCAGGTTATGGAAAAAATCATGTGCTTACAACATCCAATCAGATAAGAGAATTCGAAAAAGCAATCTGGTGTTTACAACATCACAGAGAAGGTAGCATTTAAAGGCTTAAAAGCACAAACTCTCTTGATTCTAAGACTAAATTAAACTTTAGTGACAAAGCAGCACTGGCCGGATTGGGCCGGTAATGATCCTGTCTACTGCCCCGAGTGTCTCTGACGCTGGCCCTGGGCCATCGGGCAGTCCTTATTGTTGAGCCCTGTTGTATATACTATAGAAGAATAGCATAGGATAGTCTGGTACGAATCATAGTATAAATACACACATATTATATCGCTCACGGTTCACATAAATAGTTAAAGGGCCATGAAACACCAAAACACATTTTTTGAGCTGTTGACAGTCATATATGTGTCCCGCGCTGCTATAAACACTATTAGGACACATATAATTGACTAAAAAGTGAAAATTGGTTGTTTTTGCGTTATTTCGAGCAAATTCGTTCTTCCGGTTTGAAACGAATTTTTGAAGCTGCGTCACGCCGATGAGATCCTTGCGTATATTCCAGCATGGAGAGTGGACGCCTGCCCCGGCCAGAACGTTCTGACGTCTCTGTGTGTTCGGCATTAATTCATGAGATAGACTTGGTTCAAACCAACCAGAGCGCTCTATTGTGTACGCAGCGCAACTTCATTAATATTCATGATCGCTTCGAAGATTGTACCTTACAGCAGTTGCGGAAGACGCATCAAGCGCGAGTGAATTACATGCTAAGTCAATGCAAAGGCGCGAATAGGCATCTTGCAGCGCGATACGCGCGTTTGACGCGCTTAACGCCGCAATTCGCGTGAATCGCTTCAGTTTGAAAATGAAATGAAACCAATCAGTTAACCAATCAGGAGCTTGCTCTTGTGGGGGTGTGATTATGATGTAGCGCCTGTTGTTGGTGTCCTGAGGGAAAACTCGGCTCGGTCAGAAGCACCGCTAAAAGCTTCCATCATCCAGGTACAGTTTCTGGAGGAGTTTATGAGCTCACAGAGCTGGTGCACCTCTGAAATAATCTAATGGACTATCAGCCTTCATCAGTAGACTATCAGTGGAACATCAGCCTTCATAAAGCACATAAAACAGTTATTCTCTCTATAAAACACCTGTTAGCCATTTAGCAATAAAGTTACAGCCACCAAACCATAGACAGAAGCCCTGCCCATCACACCAATCCGAAAATAAAGAGAAAGTGCCGTTAAAGTCAACAAATTAATAATTTGGCAAATAATTTGATTACTGATGTCCATGTAAACAGTCTGTGCGAAAATGAGCGCGTGCACAAATGGAAACTCCCATTTCTATGCAAAACCTTCCCTCATTCCCCTTCCCCGACACTCCTACCTAAACAGAGCTGGACACGCCCACTTTACTGAGCTTTTCCAAACTAGAGGTGTGAAAACACCACGCTGAGACTGGGGGGTTTTGTGGTCCTTTAACCAGATGGTATTTCCATATGGAAGTACAGTATGTATTTAATCGTAAGTGAAGTGAATTGAGCCCAGTCTGTCTCTTTCTCCTTTTCAATGACTCCATTCTTTGCTCCTCTCATATATTGTGATTATATTTTGGCCAGCCCAACTGGTATGATGGAAAGCTCTCTTCTTCACAAGTGTCCTGTCTCAGTCAGGTCTTGTCCTCTATCACGCCATCCTGAACACCAGTTATGTCCCTCTACTGACCACTACATGTGTCCACTGACCCAGACAACACACACAAAGAACATGAATGACAACCGCCCAGACCCAATGCAGACACTCACGCAACATTCAAGACAAAGACTTAAACCTAAACGAACACTTAAACAAGCAACTCAGCAATATAAACAATAAACTAACACAATCTTCAATCAAAGAAACAGTTCTCCCAAGAATCCACAGTTTAATGTTCAGATTAATATAAAAAGAGGACTATTTAAAAAGGCTGAGGTTAGTTTTCATTTATGTTTAGTTTCTTGCACAGACTGATCTTCATATAAATGTTAGGGCCGCACGATATTGGAAAAAAAATGGGCTTTGCAATATTTTCATTTACTGCGCTACATATTGCGATTTAAATACAATGTCACCAGATGACTTGAATAGCTTGTAAAGTGTTCATCATTTTAGATCAATTGGGATGATTCTGTAGGGGAACGTATCTGCATAAAATATCGTTTAAAAAAAAGACAAGGATGGTTAAATACAGACGGAAGATGCAAATCAACAATTTATGCTTGTCGAGGAGTCAAACAGTATTGAGAAGCAGAAATTAAATAAACACTGTATAATAAAAATATCAACACTGTATTTTATTTTAATTGACTAAATAATTATATAATGTTGAATTAGCCTTTAAGCTACAAACTTTTAATTCATTGTGTCCAAATGACTCAAGTTTGCTTCAAATTCTAACAGTCAGGCCTTAAAACACATGCAAATAATAAACTTTCAATCTAAAGTTAAAATTTGTAAATACGCCACTATGTTGTAACTGTAAGGTCTGGTCAACTAAAATCCCAATCGAAGTGCAGACCCATGCGATGTGATTATTGTGGACTCACATATTGTGATATCGATGGTGAAACTATATATTGTGCAGCCCAAATAGATGATGAATTGTATTATATGAAAGAGCAAGGATCACTGTTTCAGTAAAAAATATCCTTCAATGTTCATTCATTCATTCATCTGCTTGTTGGCTTAGTCCCTTTATTAATCCGGTGTCGCCACAGCGGAATGAACAGCCAACTTATCCAGCATTTGTTTTACGCAGCGGATGCCCATCCCTGGGAAACTTCCATACAGTCTCATTCACACACATACAATACGGACAATTTAGCTTATCCAATTCACCTGTACCGCATATCTTTGGACTGTGGGGGAAACCGGAGCACCCGAAGAAAACTCACGCGAACACGAGGAGAACATGCAAACTCCACACAGAAATGCCAACTGACCCAGCTGAAGCTCGAATCAGCGACCTTCTTGCTGTGAGGCGACAGCACTACCTACTGCACCACAGTGTCACCCTTCAATGAAGAGCAAAAACAAAATAAGTAATTTAGATCATGAAGTCTCAGAGAATAGTCCTACACTTTCAGAAATAAAGGTACGCGAGCTGTCACTGGGGAGGTACCTTTTCAAAAGGTATATATTTGTACCTAAAAGGTCCATATTAATACCTCATGGGTCCATATTAGTACCTAAAAAGTATAAAAGTGTTCCTCCTAAAATTTGTAGGTACTAATATATACAAATGTGTACCTTTTGAAAAGGTACACTCTAAAAAAAAAAGGTGCTAAATAGCACCAAAACTGGTTCTTTGGTCGTAACGAGGGGGGAACCTTTTTTGGTGCGATACAGCACCTTAAAAAAATAGGTGCTATATAGTACTTTTATCAAATGGTGCTATATAGCACCTATATTTTAAGGCACTCATAATGTTACTTTACCCTTTCCGTAAATAAAACCGACATAAGAGTTATGAGAATTAGCTATAAGAACAAGTGCTTACCAGTAGTAGTGGTGCTATATAGCACTTTAAACACCCCAAAGAGCCACTGAAAAACCTTTATGGTGCTTTAAATGTTCTTTACACAGTAAAAGTGCTATATAGCACCCTGACCACCTTAAAGAACCACTGGAGAACCACTGAAGAACCTTTATGGTGCTTTAAAGGTTCTTTACAAAGTAAAAGTGCTAAATAGCACCTCAAATACCGTAAAGAACTACTGAAGAAACTTTTTTTTAGAGTGTACAATCCCAGTGGCAGTTCATGTACCTTTATTTCTGAGAGTGTATTCAATCCCTATTAGAGAATATAAATGATAAAAGAAAACAAACAAAACAAAACACATTGACGCAAATAAATAAATAAATAAATAAATAAATAAATAAATAAATAAATAAAAATCAAATAAGAATTCGTCGTTGATCTTTACATATACATCATCCAAAGGTTTGGGATAAATAATTTGTAAAAATCTTTAAAAAAAAATAAAAAATTTTAAAAGTTTTCAAAACTAAAAAAGGAATGTTTAAGCATCAAAGTAGCATATTATCATAATATATCATATTCAGATCCTCAGCATAACAGAAAAAGCTAAATAGCAATAACGCTGAAAAATCACATGTGGCATGACAGAAATAATTCACACCTTAAAAATATATATTCAAATAGAAAAGTCACTTTAAGGTCCAATGATATTTCACAAAATGCTTTGAACATTTTTAAATCAAACAAATCATATTTTTTAAACTTTAAAATTTTAATTAAAAAAAACAAAGATAAACAAACCCAATGTTGGATTATTTTTTCAATTCTATACCTGTTTAATCCAACTTTTGGGTTTCTTTGTATTTGACCCAACGTTGGGTTCTCAACAACTCATCATTTTTAGAAACTTTGTCATGTTGTCAGAAAAAAAATCTTTTATTTAAAAACTTTGTAATATGTAAACGATACCAGCAAAAAAAATGACAAAGCTAGATCTTTCTAGCACATATTCCCAGTAGGATTTTGAAAGCAATAGCATATATCCTTGTTGAACATCAAAAGGGATTTAAAAGCAAATCCACTAGGATTTTAAAACACCTACAGCTCCTCTGAGATTTCTGCAAACATTTTTCACTGAACAATGAAATATTTTTCAATACTTTTATTCCAAAACATTTTTTTTAAAGAGCACAGAACAAACAAGAGGATTCTGAAAAAAGAAAAATACATAACCCTAGTTTGTTTTCATAAGATATATTCACACTTAGGTTTGGTTTGATTAAAACTGTAGTCCAGTGTGAATTAGGCATGTAAATTTCCACTTATTCCCATGATCAATTCTACAATAAATTATTTGTTAGCCTTAAAAATAAAAGAGATATCTACTGAAATGACATTGGAATGACTAGACGTGTAAATGACACTAAAAATACAATATTTTTTAGTGTAAATAAACAGCTAGTTTGACTACAACATATTCATGAGTTAAATGTACCAGTTTCCATTTAGATGATATGCTAATTCATTTCAGATAATTATCGATAACAGTCATTCATGCTTAGACTGACCCTTGCAAGTTGTTTCAGTTTAAAGAAATCATTGTTGATTCTTTGTGAAACAGCAGACGCCAAATAAGACTTATGCTTTTTACAAGGACGAAATCTTTTTTTCTGTTCATTTTTATTTATACACTACTCTTAGTCCTTAAATGGACCACAAAATAATTTTTCATAATTATAATATCATTTTGCATGACTTAAATAGCCACTATGAGAACAACAATAAATATTTCACATCAGATTTTAAAAGAAAATACTTACTTTTTATGTGGCAGTAAAGTGCTCCCTCAATATTTAATAGCTCGAAAGTAGTTTTACAAACTTTAAATTGATCTTTTTTTGTCTTTGAAGTGCTCATTTTGAAGCCAAAGCTTTTAAGATTTACATTATCTGGCACATTAGCCTTATGGTACGGTCTGATGACTGCATTTGGCTTCAGTGATTGCAAGCTGGTGAGCTGAAAAATAGACTAACCGGCTTGAAACATTAGGAATAAAATAATAGTGTACAAAATTACATTTTGATAAATTTAAACTAAAATTTAAAGCAACAAACAAAAATCCCGGATATTTCATGACTTGGATAAAAACTATACACAGTACAACCCAAAAAGTTAAGGTAACTCAAACCATTTGAGGAAACCGATTGCAACAAACAGATTTAAGTTCAAAAACTAATCCTAATGAGTACTGTGAACTTAATCAATTTGAGTAAACAAAGCAATTCGAGCACAGTAAAACGAAAAAAATTAATAAATGAAGAGAACTCAAACCAACTGAGTACTGTAAAACCTAATAAGGCAACTCAAACCGTTTGAGGAAACCGATTGCAACAAACCATTTGAGTTAAAAAAAAAACATAAATCTACTGTATGAGTACTGTGAACCTGCTCCATTTAAGTTGAAGTAATGAGGTGTTTAATTAACTCATTACTTTCAACACAGAGTTCAAAACTCTTTTCAAATGAGTAATTAACTTTCGGTCAATTTTGAGTTAACTACACTCATTTCATTTGCTAAAGTTGACTGTTGGATTTTACAGTGTACTAAAACTCCACGACTTTCAATGTCTGGAATAGACCTTTTAAAATTTCATATTTCAGAAATGTCATGATCCGTGGTAACCATGAATAAACTATCCACAAAGAAGATCAAAAGGAATTATGCCAGGATTTTTTCCTTCAAAAGGGTAAGACATGATTCCAAAACAACAAAGCAATGAAAATAAGTCTTTCAGTTCATCCAGGAGGATCACTGAGAATGGTTTCATTAGGAAGTTGGTTCACGTGGGAGGATCCAACGATATCTCATGGCAATTCATAACATTTTGCTTTAGTTACTAATTCATATAAATTCATACGATCTTATTCATACAATTTAGTCTGATTTGTTTATTCCCCAATGAAAGTGGGGTTTAGGGGTGGGGTTGGGTGCCATGCCTCCTTTTTTAAATTGTATGTTTTTGTATGACTGAATTTGTACAAATTAGCCACTAAACTGACAAAACATAAAATAGTTACGTTTCCCCCAGACATTGTTCAGTCTGAAATGTGTGTGTGAGTAAGTGATGAGTTCAGATGCAAAAGCTGCTAAACGCCACTTCTGCTAAAAAATGAGCTAATGACATTGAGCAAATGCCTAAGGCACTTAATACATGTTCAACAAATAGTTTTTATAATATATCTATTTTTTTAAATATCACATATTTAAACTTTCTTTTGCATCTAAACCAGCTAAATCCACTTGTGCTTTTTTGCAAAACCCTCTAAATCCATCTATTTGAACAAGACACTGTAATTAGTTGAAAAATCACTAAAGATGCAAGGTAAAAATTGTGCAGCCTTACTTTAATTTCAATATGTTACAATTAGCTTTTATTAAAAATAGGTCCAAGAATTAATCGTGATTAATCACATCCAAAATAAAAGTTTGTTTTGACATAATATGTGTGTGTTTTATATATATTTATTATGTATATGTGATAAACACATTCATAGAAGCCAAAACTATATATAAAAAAGTTACATCAGAGTAGTTACATCATATTCAAATGTAAAATTTGTATCATACACATATATTTTTTATATATCTAAATATAAACCAACATTTTATCAAGTATATGCATGTGTGTATTTATATATTCATAATAAAATATACACAGTACACACAAATATTATGTTAAACTTATATTTTGGATGTGATTACTCACGATTAATTTTTTGACAGCCCTAATTAAAAATAAAACTATTATTTTTGATAACTTATACTCTGTGAGATATTCACAACAACAACAGTTACAATTTAAATGCATGCTTGAGCGTTTCCCAGAGTGCAGGACATTCTTTCATCGGTAACACTTTATTTCGATGGTCCGTTTGAGAAGCAGTAGATACTGACATTCAACAGACATTAAATTGACTAAAAGAAACTTTGCAAGAACGTCAACTTACACTAACCCTAACCCCAACCCTATTGAGGTCTTCCGAATTATGACAGGAATGTTCATTTAAGGATTCAGGATTTTAAAAAGAATTTTTTTTTTTTTTTGATGGATTTAACTGGAATTTCTTTTCAGAACATACACCATGTTTGTGCCCACAAATATTTTGCACGATCACAGATTTCTAGATATGAAAATAAATAAAATGACGGTAGTGTTTCAGTTCACAAGAAAACAGAGCAGCTTCACTAGGAAAAAAAAAATAGGGCATCATGCCACAAACATTTCCTCTGCACATGAAATATGCCATTTGCACATACAATACTAGGAATCCAAAGGGTTTCTCTGAATGGGAGGCGACAGGGAACCTCAAATAGACGGCACGTTCAAGGAGGATTCTGGGAAAAACATGAGTAGGGTACATGTGAAGAGAGAGAGAGACTCAAATATAGCTTAGAGTCAAATATTTTCTGTTCACAACGATATGAGGGGGAAAAGGCTTTGAGAAAGCAAGGCATGTAAAGTCATGAAGAAGAGAGAAGTGGGAAAAGGGATAAGACAGCACGCAAGAAGAAAAAAATGAGGGGGAGGGTTTGTGGGAAAAAAAAGCATCATGGTAAAAAAGGATAAAATGGGACATAAAAGTGAAACAAATAGGAAGTAAGGCAGTCCCCAGCGTTTCCTGCAGCGAAGTTATGGCGTGAACAGTAGGCTGAGCAATGGTTTTGTAACTGTGATGTCAGTAGATGCTTCACTGACCCGCTGACCCAGTGACCTACTTTTGCTTCTCTCGCTCACTGCTTCCCTCTTCCACTGCGACTTAATCACAGCTCAACAGGCAGCCGCAGCTGCAGCCAATCCCGCGGCAGGCTGAGTCACCACACACCCGCTATCAGCAAATCAGCAAATCAGGAGCAGCTCACCATAAACAAACGCCAGCCAATGACACGTCGAGGAGGGAAAAAACGCCTTTCCGCCAATCAAACTGCAATCTCTCAGCTAACCAAGCGCGAACAGGATAAAGACAGAGAGTTAGCGAGATCAAAGATGGAAGGAAAAAGATGAAAAATAGCAGAAGGAAACGGGCTAATGCAACCAGATTTTTCAGTGCTGTTTTTTGTGTGGAAAGAGTCACACATTCAGCCAAGCTAGAGCTGCCTAAAGCACTGGGTTAAAACTAGATACCAAGCACATGACAAACAAACATTTTCTTCCTACGCTTTCTCTCTCCGCGCTTAAACAAATGAGGATTCTCGATCTCACACACACCCACGACTAGGCTTTAGGGCTCGGATTGCTTTAGACAGCCCGCGTCTTCAACATTATCACACAATCACCCATGTCTTGGGTTGTATTTATATGCATAACTGAACAGTCACAGCTGAACAACTTTTGTATTTTAACTGTGCAGTTAGATCTAAGATTCCATTGCGCCTTTTTAACTGTTAAAGGGACAATTCTCTAAAAAATAATAATAAATAAACAAAATAATAATAAATATTGTACACTCAGTGCTGGTTGGAAGGGCATCTGCCAAAACTATTGCCAGCTCATTCCGCTGTGGTGACCCCTAACGAAGTAGAGTAAGCTGAAGAAAAGTGAGTGAGTGAATTCTTTACATTATCGTGTTAAGAGCTTCTGGAATTTTTTTAAACATTTCTAAATTAATTAATTCATTCATTTTCTTTTCAGCTTAGTCCCTTTATTAATCCGGGGTCGCCACAGCGGAATGAACCGCCAACTTATCCAGCATTTGTTTTACGCAGCGGATGCCCTTCCAGCCGCAACCCATCTCTGGGAAACATCCATACATTCTCATTCCCACACATACACTACGGACAATTTAGCCTACCCAATTCACCTGTACCGCATGTCTTTGGACTTGTGGGGGAAACCGAAGCACCCGGAGGAAACCCACGTGAACACGTGGAGAACATGCAAACTCCACACAGAAATGGCAACTGACCTAGCCGAGGCTCGAACCAGCGACTTTCTTGCTGTGAGGCAACAGCACTACCTACTGCGCCACCGTGTCACCACATTTGTAAATGATTTACAGTAATTTAAGTTTTAATTCATTGAATTATTTTTATTTATTTTAAAATTTTAATTATTTTAAACTTATTTCAGCTGGTTGCCAAACTAACATTTATAACTTTTGTTAAGCTGTTGTTTATCTTTCTATTTAAACTGTATATTATTTGTCAATAAAAAAATAATATAATATAATATATAATAATAATAATATACATATATAATTTTAGTTTCGGTTTTATTTGACGTTTACAACACAGATCACATTCCTGCAGCTCAAACGACTGCAATGTCACAAGGTCAATTTCCAGGAAATGCATGAACTGATGCAATCTATACTATAAACACAATGCAAGTGTCTTTGGTTATAGATTAATTCAAAGGAAAAAGAAACAGTGATGACATGTTTACTAATGTAATGTATAATAATCATTCATTCATTCATTCACTCATTTTCTTTTCAGCTTAGTCCCTTTATTAATCCGGGGTCACCACAGCGGAATGATCCACCAACTTATCCAGCATTTGTTTTACGCAGCGGATGTCCTTTCAGCCGCAACCCATCTCTAGGAAACATCCATACATTCTCATTCACACACTACGGACAATTTAGCTGACCCAATTCACCTGTACCGCATGTCTTTGGACTTGTGGGGGAAACCAGAGCACCCGGAGGAAACCCACGCAACCACGGGGAGAACATGCAAACTCCACACAGAAATGCCAACTGACCCAGCCGAGGCTCGAACCAACGACCTTCTTTCTGTGAGGTGAAGGTGCTACTTACTGTACTACACCACCATGTATTATAATATATAATAATAAAATATGTTTAGAAAAACATTCCTGGTTGAACAGCTCCTAATCACTCAAACTACGTCAAGTTTTTTTTTTTTTTTGTAAAATGTCTAGCTGCAACAAACATAATCCTCATAATCACTGACTGTCTCCATACAGTCTTAAGATCACTAAAAATGGCCTTTTCTGTTCCCTTTCTATCCAAATCCATATTATTTTTTTTCCACAGTAGATTTAATAAATGCATGCAAGGTGCCCACACATTCTCACTCTCTTTTTTTTTCCCTCTTCTCTCCCTCAGATCGAGTCTCTACAGGCTCTCAGTGTGTGTGTGTGTGTGTGTGTGTGTGTGTGTGTGTGTGTGTGTGTGTTCTCTCAGATGTAGGTCAGTGAAGCTCTGAGGATGTGAGTCACGCCGGCATGGATCTTCGGAGCAGCTCTACACGCACGGAGAACGCCAGCATGACAACGGTGTCCTTCGGCAATGCCATAGCAACCACTCTCACCAAGCGGGGTAAAAATAGACACGCTGAATTCCTCCATTGCAGAGTTTCCCTGTCATATCCTCTCTCAGCATTTTCTCCATTACTCATGCACAATCATCAAAAAATCTCCTCAAAAGAACGAAAGAAGTAAAAAAGATTCTTCGATGTTTGTTAAAATACCTGTGCATGGCTTAAATTAATGGTCTACCAGTTATTATATTGAGAGTTAGTGTTTATGGGTGAACTGTAACATGTTCATCACATTATTTTTCACACATTTTCACATGAAGCTCCTCCCTCAGAAATACATAATGAGCTCTTATTGGTTCACTAACCCAGTGTGTTCTGTTTCCTCACTGCCAAGTGCATGTTAAAGGAAACCCCATCCCAAGGGAAGGAGTTATAAATATTATGGTTTGTGATGTCACAAACTCAGCCTGAAAATCAATGTAGACCCTAACAACTGTTCGGTGTAGCCCTTAAGAAGCTAATTTTCTAAAGATAATATCTCCATTTGCATTGAACTTTGAACATTGTAATCTGTTCTCATTTTGCTTATGCTCATATCAACACTACACACTTTCTACACACCACAGTTAAAAGTATTGGTCACACTTTACAATAAGGTTCATTAGTTAATGTTAATTAATGGATTTACTAACATGAACAAGCAATGAACAATACATTTACTACAGTATTTGTTCATGTTAGTTAACGTTAGCTAATGAAAATACAGCTGTTCATTGTTAGTTCACGTTAACTCATGGTGCATTACCTAATGTTAACAGGCATGGACTTGGATGCTAATAATGCATTAGTAAATGTTCAATTGGGATTAATAAATGCTGTACAAGTGTTGATCATGATTAGTTCATGTTAGTAAATGCATTAACTAATGAACCTTCTTTTAAAGTGTTACCAAAGTATTAAAATAAAAAAATTCAACATCCATAAAAAAATAACTAAGAAGTATTGCGTAATTTATAATTATCCTTACAAAAATAAGATAAATTTATAAATAAAAATGATAAATAAATCAATATAATAAAATAAATTGATATGATAAAATGATAAATTAAAAAAATATTTAAATTAGGGCTGGACAATATTGCAAAAAAAAAAACATCATGACATAATGTTTCATATCATTCGATATTGATAATTATTGAATATTGTTTAACAATACATTTAGGAATATTATGATTTTTTAACCAATTTATTTTAATTTACACACATTAACAAGACAAATAGTTTTAATAGTCAAAAAACAAAATATTTACTCTTAAACTTGATAAATAAAACGTTACAAAGTGTGTGCAATGGTAAAGGCTATCTCAACATAATAATAATGATACAGTAAACCTCAAAGTCTGTAAACAAAACACATTATGATAATCAAATCTGAGCTTTCAAGTAAAGGAACCAGCCATCATTACTCAAACACATACTGCAACATTACAAATTGTGAAGTTGAATGACCATATACTCTAAAAATCTTTCAGATGAGGAGCTAGTGGCTGGGATGCACAAGAACAGAAACCAAAAAGCCACTCTGGCGACATCCTTTTTTTGTTACAATCTCCTCACTGCTGCTATACTGCACTCATTTTCGCACGTGTTATTCTGACCTGAAGTGGTGAGAGTGTGGTTTCCTTCACAATTTTTGATGGCGTCTCTTGTAACTAGGCCACCATCAACCGTTTTCTCAGAGGATGACAAACGGATAAACCGATGCAGCAGCCCTGATACAAGTTTATGAAGAAAAGTAAAAAGCACTGCGGTGTTTTGATGCGCTGTGTTTGTCTGGGGTAATTAGTTTGCCATTACTGAAATGTGTATATTCTATACAAGGTGTGAAGCAGATTGGTTTGTTCTACATGCATGAATCGCGGTGCGCTCGCAGCATTCGAAAAAGTTCAGATGCTTTTTTAAGTAGGCGTAGCTGAAAAACACACACAGCACGTCACCAAGTCGTGCACCTTCATTGGAAATGACAAACTTACACCCTAAGCTTATTGGCATTCCTTCCAAAGCGCATGCTCAGAGGCCACATTTTAATAAAGCATAAGCGCTTTATACCAAAACTTCATACCAAACTTTTTTTAATGGCAATGGTGTTCAGTCAATAAATATCAACACCAATTTTATCACCCAGCTACGGCAGTTCTAAGAGGCCATGCATTAAATAATTTTTTCTCTCTTCACGACATAACAAAAAGTTGTTTTCTCGTGATAACGACATAATTTCCTCGTGATCCCGACATAACAACAAATTGTAACGTCGTGATCACAATTTATTTTTTGTTTTTATTTATTTATGTATTTATTATTATGATTATTGTTGTTGTTGTTATTAATAATAATAATAATATCTGGACAATGTCTGCTCAGGGAGAGAATAGCCTAGCTGCAAACGCGCATTCTTGAAACATGTTAAAGGCTTTCAGAACTGTCACGGCGGGTAGTGATGAAGGCAACGGGGCGAGGATCCAGTTGCAGATTATTTTAATAAGCAGTATGACAAATATCAAAAAAAGGGGCGATCCAAAAATCGTGGTCAAAACAGGCATGAATTCACAAGACAGGCGGCAGGCAGGAATAATCAATATACAGGGCTGAGGTCAAAAACACGAAAAAGACTGGAACAAAGAAAACCGTCGCTAATCACAAACAGGTAAATAATCTCGCTACAAAGACTGTGAGTGTGTGTGCTGCTTTTGAGGTGCGTGCAATTAGTCGTGATGGCCCTCCACTCGTGTGTGAGCAATCAGTTGTGATATGATGCAGGTGTTGTGTGTATGTGCTGCATGAGTGGAGTTGTAGTCCGAACATGGCTGATCTGTAGTTCCCGGAAGTGTGTGTGTGAACCAGCGATCTCTGACAGCGGAGAGAGAGAGAGAGAGAGAGAGAGAGAGAGAGAGAGAGAGAGAGAGAGAGAGAGAGAGAGAGAGAGAGAGAGAGAGAGAGAGAGAGAGAGAGAGAGAGAGAGACAATAAAACACAGCTTCAGTATTTACTGGGGGAAAAAACTGACTGTATCCTTCTAGCGGCACAATACATTAATGCCTGTCACAAAAAGAGAGAAGACCAATAAAAACATCAGTTATGCGCTTGCAAACACACATCTAAATGATTATAAATGAATCATTGTAAATATCCTGATTATTACTGTTTTATTTTTTTATTACTGTTTTATTCTACAATGTTGATTGTTAAATGTACAGTGTTTTCTGATCTATTACTATTTTTATTGATATAAATGAATAATATGATATATATGAATGATATAATATATTGAACAATAATCTGATATATTAAATAATATGATATATTGAATAATAATATGAAATATTGAATAATAATATGATACATATATATATGAATGCTATGACATATTATATAATAATATGATATACTGAATAACAATATGATATATTGGATAATAATATGTGTATATATCTTTATTTTTTTATTTTTTATTTTTATTTATTTATTTTTTTTTTTACTTCTACTATTTACTGTGTTTACTGTGTTTTTTTTTTTTTTTTTACATATGTATGTTCTTTTATTTTTATGTAAACTTTAAAACTGCTTTGGCAATACATTTGTAATAATTGTCATGCCAATAAAGCAACTATTGAATTGAATTGAGAGAGAGAGAGAGAGAGAGAGAGAGAGAGAGAGAGAGAGAGAGAGAGATCGCTGGCGATCGTGACAAGAACAGCGATATGAGCGCAAATGCTCGTGCGAATGATTAATGTACATTCATGATTATATTCATGTATGACTCTATATATCATTATTTGCAACAATATTCCCTTAACTGTTACCATTTTAAAGCAACTCTATATGGCACAATTTTAAAGTAATTGTAAATAACTCGCAGAAAGGATTAAAGCAAAAACAGGATCTTCATCATTCTTCATAATTTAACTCATAGCCTACATGCAGCAACTTATGTTTGCACCATATAGAGTTGCTTTAAAATGGTAACAGTTGAGGAAATATTATTGTAAATAACAGTATATAATCATATACATGAATATAATCATGAATGTACATTAATCACAGGCAACTGCGCTCATAATATTATGGCTGTTCTGAACGCAAATTACACGAATGCGCGTCTGCAGCTAGGCTATCCCTGGCCAGACATTGGCCAGATAATAATAATAATAATAATAATAATAATAATAATAATAATAATAATAATAATAATAATAA
>CAIGQQ010032164.1:4935026-4957679 GCA_903798035.1 Danio albolineatus
CCCTTATTTACATTTACACAATCGTGATCTTTATTTTAAGCAAAAAAAATTAAAAATAAAATAAAATTTGCGATTCTCATTTTAGCCAGAATCGTGCAGCTCTACATCAAAAGTGGAAAAATGTTGTCAAAAAATATATATATTTACAAACAAAAATCACACCAAAACAGTGCTTCTTCAGAAATCGAAAGCATAGAATTGTATTGAGAGATGCTATTGTGGAAAACACATGCTGCCTTCAAACCTCGCTACCTCCCGAGAAAATAATTGAAGCAGAATTAGGATTCAGACATGCCTAAATGCCTTCTGCCTTGGAATGCTGCCTCCTAAAACAGCATTGGATGCAGCCAATGGCTATAGGTTTTCAATAATCTTCTAAATGTCTTCTTTTGTGCTCAACAAAAGAAAGAAACCCAAACAGGTAGAGTACAAGTGAAGGGGTGTGTAAATGTTGACAGAATTCATTTTTGGTTAAACTATCCCTTTAAACGGAATCCCTTTAATTTTACTACCTGTATATTTTTTTCCCAGTTCATCACACTTACTTTCATGTCTTATGACTAGGCCCACACAGAATCTGTGCACACAGAATTCCGCAGATTTTTAGCCCATCATTATTTGTTTATTTACTGCTGTAAATGTGTGTACATTTATATTTATTCAGTTTTTTATTATTTTCAGTAATAATACTGACTAATATGAAAATATTCATATGATTTATTTACAATACAGTTTGTAAAGTACTATTTTCTGTCTTTTAGTAGAGATTTTATATGAGAGACTTGCTTTGTTTACCAAAATAACGTGGATCTAATTGGATTGGCATTGTAAACATTAAATCAAATTTAAAAAGGTATTACTTTTAATTGTATATATTATGGTTTTAGTTATGATACTCCCAAAATCATTCAGCATAAATCTGCAGATTTTTAACAAAATATTCTGCAGAAATAGCAAAACATGTCTGCAGATTCCTTCTGGCCCTACTTATGACCGAACTGGATGAATCTTCTCTTAGAGCTGCGAAAACATAAGCAAATGCAACCAAATGTCATGCTAATGTGACCAAGTATGAATCTAGTGTTAGCCACTGGATAAAACATTGGTTTCACTGCCCAGTGATTGAGAATAAGTTTTGCACAGATGTATTTTCAATCGTCTCCTCTTGAACATAATGACTGTGAGTGTCTTGACAGCTCAGTGAGCGACTCTTCCTGTTTATGTCAATGGATAGACTGCATGCAGTATGACGCCCCATAAAAGTTTGTAAAGAACATGATTAACCATCTCTTTGCTGAGAGGTCAGTGTTTCTCTCAAACACATAAAGAGAGAGTGTGTGTCTCACATTCCACAGAGAACCGAGAAGCTTCATGTAAATTATCCATGCAAATCTATTCAAGCATAGACAGACAGCACGGTCAATATTCAGGAGCCCAACAGCTTATTTGAAGCAGTAGTTCATTCGTTCATTTTCTTTTTTGACTTGGTCCCTTTATTAATCTGGGGTCGCCACAGGGGAATGAACCGCCAACTAATACCGTATGTTTTATGCAGCGAATGCCCTTCCAGCTGCAACCCATCTCTGGGAAACATCCATACCCACTCATACTCTACAGACAATTTAGCTTAGTCAATTCACCTATACCACATGTCTTTGGACTTGTGGGGGAAACCGGAGCACCCAGAGGAAACCCACGCAACCACAGGGAGAACATGCTCCACACAGAAATGCCAACTGAACCAGCCGAGGCTTGAACCAGTGACCTTCTTGCTGTGAGGCGAACATGCTACCCACTACGCCATTGATAAATTCAGTCGAAAGTTGCTTAAACTCCAGGGGATGGTAAGACACAATAGAAGAGAACAGAACCAATTTTCTGGAGTAGTAATGTGAGATTCACAGCAGAACATAATAATAATAATTAAGGAAAAATAAAAACACTTGAAAAACAAAATTACCTTCGGAACAGCTTGAATTTTTATGTTTACAAAGGTTCTCATTGACTTCTATTGAAACACCTCACTTTAACACAGATTATTTCTTTTTTTCTTTTACGTAGGTTCATGTTTATCAAAATTATTTTGTGGTGTCAAACAGTAACTACATAAATGTAGTCAATTCACCAAGTCTTGAACCTATCCCAAAATAAAAACATTCATCTACGAGCTAAAACTACACTATTTTTCTTCATTCATTTTCTTGTCGGCTTAGTCCCTTTATTAATCCGGGGTCGCCACAGCAGAATGAATCGCCAACTTATCCAGCATTCGTTTTACGCAGCGGATGCCCTTTCAGCCACAACCCATCTCTGGGAAACATCCATACATTCTCATTCACACACATACTACGGACAATTTAGCTGACCCATTTCACCTGTACCGCATATCTTTGGACTTGTGGGGGAAACCGGAGCACCCGGAGGAAACCCACGCAACCACGGGGAGAGCATACAAACTCCACACAGAAATGCCAACTGACCCAGCCGAGGCTTGAACCAGCGACCTTCTTGCTGTGAGGCGAACGTGCTACTCACTACACCACCGTGGTGCCGCCTAAACTATTTTCTATGACTGAAATAAAAATCTTTTCTAGGCAATTAAGTGAAATTTAAAATACTTAAATTACTTGAACTAAACCTGCATAAACTAACAAAGAGAACTGATCGCTTACCATATCTGTAGAGCAGGACAATTAACATAAACTGGAGCGGCGTCTGTTTTAAACAAGCGGCAAATCTGGATTTCACCATTTCCAGACCTGGAAAGCTCTCGGATGAAAAAAAAAAAATTCCTTACAAACGCATTTCTGCTGCGCGCGCGTGGGAGTCCTGTCGCGCGCGCGTGTGTGGGGGTCCAGCTGCACTCTCATAGCGGGAAATGTAAATTGCAGCACATAAACACAACACTGGCGACCTGTGTCTCCAAACAATTCTTCTTCTTCCACTTGTTTTGGCAACACAAGTGGCGTCTCCCTGCCGTCTGAACACTGCAACAGGTACAAACACTCTTCGAAGCGATCATGCATATTAATGGAGCTGCACCGCATACACAATAGAGCGCGCTGATTTGTTTGAACCAAGTCTTTCTCATGACTTAATTCCACACACTCAAGAGACGTCACGATGCACTCGCAGGTACAGACATCCACTCTCCACGCTGGAATACACGCATGGATCTAATCGGCGTGACGCAGCTTCAAAAATTCGTTTCAAACCGAAAGAACGAGTTTGCTCGAAATAACGCAAAAACAACCAATTTTCACACTTTAGTGAAATATATGTGTCCTAATAGTATTTATAGCAGCGTGGGACACATATATAACTGTCAACAGCTCCAAAAATGTGTTCTGGTGTTTCGTGACTCTTTAAACAAATCAAAAAACCCTCATTTAAAAATAACACTGAAGAATAAATATTAATAAAAACTTTAAATGGCTAAAATAACACTGGTGGTTTGTGCATTAGAGATTGTGTGAGCGAGTCACGTGTGTTTGTGTTTGCTTCTATATATTGTTGTCGCTGAGCTCACGTGAGCCTCTCCCAGTCTAATAGTGTCCACAGGTCAAATGCAGACAAACATCCTCTTTCCTCTGCTTTACTCACCTGTTACGCCTCAGTGACTCAAAAAACACACAAAATTGCTCCAATCACGCAAATACAGCCAAAATAGGAGCTCAATAATCCACTAAGCATTTATAACCAATACATTTAACACATTGAAAAGCAAGCAAAATGGTAAAAGTTACAAACAACAACAACTAGCCCAATTTTTAAGCAAAATTACTTTAAAACATGATTTACAAAGCACCAATAAATAGTGACATTAATGAACCGTTATTACCATGTTCTCCTCCCACTTTTTCATCAGTTAACACTAATATAATGGTATACACACACTCGTTCTATTCACACGCACACACACAGACATACCATATTCAATATGCATAAATATATAATAAAATCTAGACAAAAACATTCCTCCGGAAATGGCTTTTATAAAATGTCATGTACTAAATGAATGTCAGTACACCAATTGAATGTTGTTATTAAATTATTAATAATTAAATAATGAATGCAAAAAAGCAAAAGAAGTCCTTAACATTAAGTATAATAACTTTTTTATATGTAAGTATATTTTAAGTTTTCTAAAACCAAATAATTATTCCATTGAAAATCTGATGCGAGACTTCTAAAGAAAAACTACTTATGTACATTTTTATTGATAAATATTAATTTTATACTCCAAAATATGTATTTATCTTTATTAACATGTGTAAATTAACATCTCCAAATAATCTTTTGCAAAACACCTTTCCTGCTATTTAAGTGTAACAAAAAATATCTGTAACAGGACAACAAAAACATTTTCTGTGTGAACTATAAGTGTATAATTATCTGTCATTATCCTTTATTTTCCTCAATCCACTGCAGTCTTCTTTTTAGCTCTTAATTCAACTGTCTGTTTTGTTTTTTTAGGCATGACATATCTGTGATCTCTTATATCTGTGATTTTGGCTTTATTTCCAAATTTTAAAGAGCATTTGCCAAAATGCAGTTTATCAAATTAAACAGCTTTCCCAGCAGCTAAAATAAACAATGTTTCCCGAAGACATGCACATTTAGAACCCGCTTACGAAGAACATCTTTTTTTGGCATTAAAATGTTAAAAAGCGAACAAACACAAAATGATGTGTGTACATTTATCTCATTATCCCCTTTTGTGTATTCTTTATCCGCTTTATCAGTCTTCTTTTAGCTCTTAATTTAACTTTTGTTAGGTAAAAAAAAATACAACACACTCTGGACTTTTTGCTGAGGCTGTGGTTTAAAAGCAATATTGATGTAAATGGTGTGAAAGTCCTTTTGTTTAACTTTCTAAAGACATTAGGAGCCATAATGTGTATGTATATATTTTTTGCCTGTATACTTTTGGGGGATTATTTTCTTAATTATCAAAATATTATCAAAATATCTGTAACCTTTGACTTATTTTATGAATCAGGACCAGCTTAAAAACAGCTTAAAATGTTTTGATGCTATATTGAAGAAGAAAAAACATGATCTGCGAGTAAATAAATTCATTTTTTAAGTGAACTCTTATTTTGAATGTGCAAATGACACATTCACAGATTTAAAATAAGTACCATCTCAAAAACTGCCAAATACATAGCAACTGATCAACTGATGTCACTACACAGTAGGCATGTACGATAACCGTTTTCAAGGTATACCGCAGTATGGAAAAGTCAAGGTTTTCATACCGCCAAAATTCTGCTATACCGTTCCTAAGGTATGATTTTGTATTTACCCTTTTTTTGGTGTAAGTTGTAAAGACTGTAAAGTTGTAAAGTTGTGTTTTTGAGTCAAATGAAGACAGCAGAAGTCAAGGATTCACTTGAATTAGCCTGACATGTTTACTGCCCCAAAATATTTTAAATGTTTCTCAAAATAAAATATATTGTGTTCACGGAGAAAAAAAGGTTTTGTTTTTTAGCCAGACATTTAAAAAATAATATATTTTAGAGCTGTGAACACTATACCGTCATACTGTGAAACCGTGATATTTTTTATCCAAGGTTATCATACTGTCAAAATCTTATACAGGCCCATGCCTACTACACAGTAGCTAAAGACACAAACTTTTTTAGTCCTCAAAAAATAAATATTCGACATCGAATGCACCTTCCTGATAGATAGAAAATAGAAATAAATGTAACTATAAACATTTGTTTTCCCCTACAGCACACATAATGTCCAGTAGGGCTACACTTTCAAGATGTGTAAAATATCCTGCAGGTCTTTAGTGGCCAGAGAATAAAATTAGCATACAGCTGACAGGCTAGCTTTAAACACCACTTGAAGGCCTGTCGTCAGCAGAGCTATGTTATCCTCAAAGGGGGAAAAAGACAAAAACAAAACAAAAAAACTGTTTGCTGCTTCAAAAACGACACGCTGCATTTTTATGGAGGGCAGGCCATTTTTGCCGAGTCATACATCCTCTCCGATTCCTCGCTTTCCCTGAGCGCACAATCACCCTTTTTTCTCATAGTGAGAGGAGTGTGACGTGAGGTGGTCTGCAGCCGAGACGCTGAGATCATTGGAAACACTGTGTGTGAATTTGGATCTCCGGGGAAGTTTTTCTTCACTGCAGCCATATCCATTCGCATGGAAATACAGAAGCGGTGCTTAGTGCTACACACATCGTTTACAAATGCAGGCATGGCATCTTCATGCAAATTGCACTGCAGCTCTGAAAAAACACAGTCGACACAAACCAGCTGTGCGAAATCTGAATAACAATAAGGAAAGCAGTCCTGCTGCTGCACTTCTGGAATGCAAATGGATCTTTAGTCTCTTTAAATGTAAAGACTGACGCGTAAATAAGTCATTTAAGCCTAACGATTGTGCTTATTTCATGCTTAAGTTGCAGGTCTCATTATTGACTCGCCCTCTTTCAGCTTAGGCCCCAATCAGGAGTCACCACAGTGGAATGAACCGCCAACTATTCTGGCGTACGTTTTATGCATCAAATGCCCTTCCAGCTGCAACCCAACACCGTGAAACACCCCTACAACTCTCTCACACACACACTCACACACTATGGCTAGACCCACACGCAATCTGCGCGCGCAGAATTCCGCAGATTTTTAGCCCATCATTGATTGTTTATTTACTGGTGTAAATGTGTGTACATTTATATTTATTCAGTTTTCAAATTGATTTCAGTAAAAATAAAGATTAATATGAAAATATTTATATGATTTATTTACCATACAGTTTGTAAAGTAATATTTTCTGTCTTTTAGTAGATATTTTATATGAGAGACTTGCTTTGTTTACCAAATAAAGTGGATCTTACTGGAATCGCATTATAAACATTAAATAAAAGTTAAAAAGGTATTACATTTTATTTCATATATAAATTTTTTGTTATGACACTCCTAAAATCAATCCGCATAAATCCGCAGATTTTTAACAAAATACTCCGCAGAAATAGCAAAAAATGTCCGCAGATTCCGTCTGGCCCTGACTATGGCCTATTTGGTTTGTTCAATTCACCAGAGCTCTAAGGAAACCCACACAGAGATGCCTCAAACCAGCAACCTTCTCCTGTGAGGCGATGGTGCTAACCACTGAGCTACCGTTCCACCCCAGGTCTTATTAATTATTATTTTTAGAGATTATTCCACTTCATTCAAATGCACTAATGCAAAATTACAGTACATTTTTCTAAGAAGGCTAAATTAAACTAGGTAAAATTGAACAAAAGCACGCACATGACTCTAAAACGGGTGCTCTGTCAAACAGAAAGAAGTGAAAAATATATTTAAAAGGCGGCAAGAGCTCCAAAATACCAATTTATTAAATTAAAAAGGCTAACACAAAGCGCGAAACGTTTCGAGCACTCAGGCTTTTCATCAGACCGGCTGGTGTGGCAGAAATGTTACACGCTTCGTGTTAGCAGTATTCATTTAATAAATTGGTATTTTTGGAGCTCTGGTGTTGCCGCCTTTTTGAACATATTATTTAATATGTGTACAATTAATGTTTTTTTTTTTTGTTTGTTTTGAATAACCATACCCTGTAAAATGTATGACCAATAAGCCATGAGATGTTCACGCTTATTTAACTAAATGCAACTCTTTTGTACTTTCTATTCATAGAGCCCTGAAAAAAAAACATATCTTTATTTTCACCAAAACCTTTTCAACCTTGAAAAGAATTGTAAATGTTTCAAATGTCTGCTAAAAGGTAAGCTCTTACACCACAGGAATAAATTGCATTTAAATACGTTAAAATAGAAAAAGTATTTTCAAAGGATATTAATATTTTACAAAAATCCAACTTTTTGAAGACCAATTTTGAACACAAACTTTTGTATAGTATAAAATGTACAGCACATACAGCAATGTATATTCATTTTATTTTAATAATTTTTTTGTATTTTTTATATGTTAATAAATACTAATTACAAATCTGACAAAAAGCCTTTAATATATCTGCCTGAATGTTTTCCAAAACAAATATATTTCATTGCCATGAGCACATATATTTTGACTGTGGCTTGTGCCATGCACGACTTACAGTTCCTGTGTCTACTCTCCTGATCATGAATAGAAAAACAGCTAAAAATTACAATTAAAAAAGAAACTCATAGACATTCACAGACTGTTGTGGACATTCGGTTATCATTCTCTCAAAACGTTCATATCCCAATGAATACATCCTCTGCAAAAAAAATCTCGGTGCTTGATCTGTCTCCATTCAGCCAACATGAGAATCACAACCTGCTGGGCATGGCTCTTTTATAACATGTAACTTACACCATTACTTCAAATAGTGTATGCCAACCACACATATGCAAATAGCCAGCTCAACTCAAGCACACCTTTTTAGCTTTTACCTGCTACACAATGGGAAGTTGCTTTAGATAAATATATAGGAAAAAATAAATATATAGGAAGATTAAATAATACAGACTCGTCTTCAATCCACTAGTCTGACTACATTGTAAAGGGGCAAATTGTGTCTAACATTACATAATGTTTGCCTGTTTGCCAAAAAAAAAAAACTCTTTGAATAGAAATGTATTATGTATTTCATGACAACATTCCATACATAATATTCATAATTCAACCGCTTGCTATGTTCAAATCGTCATCTCGCAAGTTGATAGGGCTGGTTACATTTTTGGCAGTATTTCTGAGAGTCTTTGGTACGCAGCAGTTTTTGGATGCGTTCACACTTGACAGGTTTTCTATTTCAATTCTTTTAAATAGGTGTGAATGCTGCCATCTGAACCTTACAAACAAGCAGACTTAAACCACTGAAAAGATGGATTTCAGGGCGTACTCACACTATGTACAGTTCCCTTTAACCGGGCCAAAGCACGCTTGTCCCCCCTTCCGTCTCCCCCGACGGCCCGTAATCACATTGCATTCGGGCCTGAGCACGCTTACGTCATCGATGATGTGCTATTCAGTGTAAGAGAAGCGCTCTCTGAGATTTCAGTGGAGATTTCTTTATATCATTTTATCGTTTTAGTCGTGTGATATGCAGTGACACACAGTCAAATATACCCCCGAACAGATCAGCCACTGCTGACGCTTATAAACAATCAAAGTCCTCGTGCTGCAGGAATTAGAAGGTTTACTAAAGGTGCAGCTGTCATGCAGAGAGGGGTTTGCGTCTTTAATAATCTACGACAGTTTGCGTTCATTAAACAGTAAGAATGATTAATAAATCCATATGAAACAGTCCCCAAAAGTCACGTCTCCTCTTCCGTTTTGGGTCGTAGGCACGCTTTGCACTCTCACTACAAGCGTACCACGCCAAAGCCCAAGTGAACCAGGCTCAGGCACACCTCTTCCAACCGGGCCAGGGCCGGCCAACTGTACCGTGCCTGAGCCCGATGGCCTGTTGAAATTCTTGATTCTGATTGGCTGGAGGGTGTGTATTGCTTTCGGAACGCACAAGTAGTACCAGTCAGTATTGATCAAAGTTCGAAATAAATGCACTTCTCCCAAACGATTGTAGTTACAATCTTTCCAAACAGAGTGATCATCTGGTGAAATTATTATTCATATCGCAATATATATTGCAGCAAAACAAAATATCACAATGTCAGATTTTTCCATTATCATTCAGCCCTACCAATGACAACCAAAAGCAAACCGAAAACACAACATGAAGTCACAAGATGACAAATTTAATGGTTAAGAATACCTGTTGTTGTTTTTTTTTTTGTCTATCAAAGTAACTCAATGAAACAAGCCTCCTTGCAGCGCATTATTTGAAAACAAGAAATTTATGGCACTGTTGCTGATGTTATTCTACTATGCTTGGTTTGTTGCTGAGTTTTGTTTGTCAGACAAAATGGCGCACAGTGAAAGCGACACAGAATATCGACATTAACAAACTGTCATCGAAGGGTCAATTCCTCATTGACCAATTGAACAAAAATAAATAATTAATAAAATATAATTCCATTGTTTGTGTTTAGCCATATTGAAAGCACCAGACAGACATGTAAACAACCTGATGTTGTCAAAGGAGAGTCGACTATTTTACACCATTTCTCATCTTACCTTTTCTTGTTGTTTTTAAGTAGGGAAAGTTGCAGAAGGGCTCCTGTAGATTGTCATTGGTTGTTTTAATTCCTCCAAAGCAAAAAAATTCAAATCCAATAGTGAGGGGAACCCTGCAAAAAAACAGAAAGACGTTTTAAGCACCTCTTCCTAAATCCACTTTACCTCAATCTGACATTTAAAAATAAATGTCAAAATCAATGAGAGCGCAGGGAACAAACGAAAGAGTTGGAATGCATTTAACCTGAATCCACAGCGGACTCTCTGTGAGGATTTGGATGTTTGTGTGCGTGTCTGTGTGTGTTAAGATTTAACTATTTAAATGCAACTTATTACAATGTGCTGACTGTTATTCTGTACCGAAATGTGTCAACAAACCAGGTCACGGTTCATATGTGCATTGTGCTGTCATGTACGTGTTCAGACTGCGTGTCTAGTTCTAAGAAGTGTTTTCATCCACCCGCTAGTTTCTCTGCTCGTCCCAGAGGTTCTGATTAGAGATGAAATCACAACTAAAACATCTGGGTCATTCAGAGTCTTCACACATACACACACCCAAATTATGGGGCTGCCATTACACAGTGACCGAAAACTGTCGCTCAATGCAAAGATATTTCCGTTACCCCTTTCGCCGCTAAACATGAATTGAACCAAAATATGAAACCGTAAGGTTGAAAAACACGAGCTGACAGCAGATCGGATAAGTACAATCTCAAATATATTCATTCAATGTTTTGTCTTCATCTGAATACTACTGTCTGCGACACAATTGATTCGGGAGACGGTAACAAGTACAGACAATAGCTGAGAGTAAACCGACACGACTACCACCACTCTCCCCAACAGTCTTGCAAGGCGTCGCATGGCAATTACTGTTAGAGGTGTGGATTAAAGTGTCTGGTGACTAAATATATCAGCAAAGCGACTGGTCAAAATACAGCTTGCCTGTTTAAATTTAAAGGGTGACCTATAATTCTTTATCATTGAGAATAATGAAGATAAATAGCCTTGTCTGGGGGAGACTCTCGACAACCTGGGAGAATTTGCTAAACATGATGGTTGCTAAAAGAAACATCACTGTAGCTAGTGAATCTGACTGAATGTCATAGCTCAATTTATTGAATAAATAAATGGTGTTTTAGCAGTACGCAAATTTACCAGGCTGAAACAATCAGCTCTTCTGTGAATAATCACAGCTTTTATTTAAACTAAAATGTTTAAATTATTCTGATAAAATGTGTTAATGCATTTTTGAAATATTTAATACAGAAACGTATTATATGCTTGTTTGACTTTCAATGGAGAGATTAAAAATTAAAAATGAGTTAAGATTTGTGTTCTGAAGACAAATGAAGTCATGTAGTTTTGAAATGGCATGAATACAAAATGACAGAAGTTTAAATTTGGGGTGAACTATTCCTTTAGTTTATTTAAGCTAGTTTGACCAGAACTGATTTTGTAAATGTTAGTGTGCATTTACTGTACATGGTACATATTTTCAGCTAGTATTACAGTACTTTTCCCTGATACCACCATGACATTAATCAATTATTTTCATTCATTCATTCATTCATTTGTTCACTTTCTTTTCTTTATTAATCTGGGGTCACCACAGCAGATTGAACTATCAACTTATCCAGCACATTTTACACAGCGCATGCCATTCCAGCTGCAACCCATCTCTGGGAAACATCCATACACACTCATTCACACTCATACACTCATGCAATTCACCTGAACCACATGTCTTTGGACTGTAGGGGAAACCGGAGCACCCAGAGAAAACCCACGCAAACGCAGGTAGAACATGCAAACTCCACACAGAAACACAAAATGATTCAGCCAAGGCTCGAACCAGCGACCTTCTTACTGTGAGGCGACAGCACTACCTACTGCGCCACTGTGTCGCCAATTATTTTCAACGCCAAACTTTTTTTGCAGAACAGTCTATAACATAGGCAGTCCATAAACACACAAAAATAATAATTTTGGGAGATAGTATGGTCTTTTCTTGTCAAAGTATGCAAAAAAAAAAACTTAAAGTAAACCAGGCTTTCTGCCATTTAATTAAAACAACTATCTAGCAACGCCCTGCCTAGCAGCTATATCCTAAACACCTTACCAACCTTACAAATATGGGAAAGCTGACAATTAAAATGAACTCTGAGGCCTACATTTACGTGAAGATGCTTTAAAAGCATATATTTTCAATGTAAACCTAGTCAAAGTGAATTTAACAATAAACAATAGTATACATGTTTGCTTTACTAGTATGATCTCTATTCAAGCGATTTCCCTTCAAAAAAATTAATAAAAATAACTCCAACATTCATGATTCATCTCCACCTCTTAAATGCTTGACATAAATCTGTGAAAGCTAAATGCCTGCATTATTTACATAATTAAAAACTGAATAAACAGCATGTCTTTAAAAACCCAAGCTGACAGATCAACAATGACCCAAATTCTTGAAAATACATGACACATATTCCTCTGCAATCTGCCGTCTTTGATTTGCAAGCGTTTTGACTTTGTATGCGATGGATCCATTCCAACTAGTTTCGTTTACAGCATCTAACAAACCATGCATCTGATGAATCAAACAAAAGCTCATACGGGGAACCAAAAATGCAACGATGCATTACATTTAGATAAAGCCACTTTATTGAGTTTAAGTGAAAGTAAATCAAACGCAACCAGGAAATAATAAACAAGGAAGAAGTTAAAAACGTAATCAATAACTGTTTTAAGGTTTTAAATGTGTTTTCTGCATTAAGCTTGATTAAATTTTAAATAAAAAAGAGAGAAAGATTAAAATATTCCACTTTCAGCATTTAACAGATATTTTTGCTCCAACAGTCAAATTGAAGTCTTTTTTATTATCCAAAAAAAAAATCATCATGCTCATTTAAGATGTGGGTGATTTTATTTCTCCAGTAGAACACAACAAGATATATTTAGATAAAGATGTGGTCCTTAATATTGAGAGCCACAAAAATGCAAAAATAATTGCTCTCATTTTCAAAAACGGCAGCTACCAAATAGCCAACCGTAGCTAACTGTCTTGGATTTTATGAATAACTAAGTACCACAGCTTCATGTAACAATCTTATTGTTTGTTTTACTGAAGAAAAAAAAATTAAATAATAACATTTGTTTGGTGAACTCAACTCTCCCTTAAAACAAACATGTTCATTAAAAAATAAGTTTCATTGAAACTAATCCTAATTAAAAAAAAAAAAATCTAAAAATAGTTTTATTTAACGATTCAATGATTCTCTCAAGGCGACACAGTGACGCAGTAGGTAGTGCTGTCGCCTCACAGCAAGAGGGCCTCGGGTGGGTCAGTTGGCATTTCTGTGTGGAGTTTGCATGTTCTCCCCGTGGTTGCGTGGGTTTCCTCCGGGTGCTCAGGTTTCCCCCACAGTCCAAAGATATGCGGTACTGGTGGATTGGGTAACCTAAATTGTCCGTAGTGTATGTGTGTGAATGAGAATGTATGGATGTTTCCCAGACATGGGTTGCAGCTGGAAGGGCATCCGCTAAACCAAATGCTGAATAAGTTGGCGGTTCATTCTGCTGTGGCGACCGCTGATTAATAAAGGGACTAAGCCGTCAAGAAAATGAATGAATGATTCTCTCAAATTGCAAATCTGAATTTCTGCCAAAACGTCACCTAATCTTATAATGTACATACAACAGATCATAATCAGTTTACCACATTATTACTATCCTCTTTTTTTACAATTGACTATAAGCTTACATAGGACAGCGCGGTGGCGCAGTGGGTAGCAGCGTTTCAGTTGGCATTTCATATCAGTTGGCATTTCTGTTTGGAGTTTGCATGTTCTCCCCATGTTCGCGTGGGTTTCCTCCGGCTGTTTCAACAGGTACAGGTGAATTGGGTAAGCTAAATTGTCCGTAGTGCGTGTGTGTGAATGAGTGTGCACGGATGTTTCCAAGTCATGGGTTGCAGCTGGACATGCTGGATAAGTTGGCGGTTCATTCCGCTGTGGCGACCCCAGATAATTAAAGGGACTAAGCTAAAAAGAAGATGAATGAATGAGTACAAGCTTACATTTATACCTCCACATAATCAGATTTACCCTACATTTCACACTGCTGTACGTTACAATCAGAGACTGTAAAAAAGATGATGTATTTCCCCTTTCCATCCGCTTCAGAAAAGGGAAGCCAAAACATCTCAAAGATGGCCGCTGATATGCTTGCACTGTTGACTTTGTTGTGATCCAGATTCTGCATGGTGTTAATCGTAAGTGAAGCCATGGTTTTCATTATTAGCTCCTAGCTAATAATCACCTGCTGTTTCTCCAGGGCTAACATTTTTAAGGCTAAAACATAAACATACACTTAAAAACAGCTTTTAACCTGACAAATGTCAGCATGATACGAGAAATGAAAAATACAGGAAAATATTTATTTTTACAATTATTGACCTATTTGCCATTATTTGATAAAACAGTAGCATGACAGGAAATTAAGCAGGATAGAGACGAGGGAACAGGATCGGTAAAGGTTTAAAAATTGGAACTCAAACTTGGGACACCCAGAGTAATGTTGCGCTATGTTCTGCCACTCTAGCCCTGTGGTTAGTGTGCCAAAATATAGCGCAACATCACTCTGGGTGTTTATAAGGCAGTAATCAAAATGTTTACAAGGTGGTAATCAAAATGTTTTGGCGTCATTTGTCAGGATCCAAACTGATTAAAAAAAAATAAAGAAAAGATCTGTCCGTACCTTCCTTAACATTCCATTTTAAAACAAAACTGGCTTTCACTTTACTGTAACATGCTTCAAATGCAAATTGCAGAGTATGTACAGCGAGCAGATGGAGCCATGCAAGCATGCAGGGTTTGGGTGGAGTGGGTGGATGTTGAGAGCTCTGGGCATCCAAAAGGAGTCGTCACTCCAACCCACTCTCCCGCAATGCAGTCACATGTCCCTCTGGACAAAAGGCTGGTCGCCCAGCATCGAATCCTGGCGCCCTCCTGAGACTTCCAAACTGAACCGATATCGGCTCCAGTTTCATCACTTAAAGCGCAGAGAGGAAAGGATGATTATGGAAAAGCTAAAATGCCAGGGAATTTCCTCATGCATTGGACCACCCAATAATATTACCATAAGTGGAAATTTCACTTTTTAGAATAATTACGCAATTCAAATTAAACGCTTTAGCTGCGGCGTGGAAAACCAGCCTCCTGCAATACTTCAAAATGCAAAAGCTGAATGGAAATAATCATTCCCATCTCTCTCTGACTGACATAGGCTGAGCGGAAATGGCCACTAGACATATAAAGGTCTCTAAATGGAAAGTTAATTTTCATTAGAGGGTTCGGTATCTATGTGGGCTGAACTCAATGTCATTTGGCAGACAAGAAAGACAATCTCAGAGAGTCTTATGAAATGGCGGCAAGCTAGAGAATAAGAACTCAGATGGCCTCTCGACCCAAAATCGTTCTCAAATGGAAAGCAAACATAAAAGGACTGGCGCTTAATGACCGCACAAGCACATGGTTTTTAAAACTGTGCGCAAATATAACACAATTAACAATGTGCACAAGTGGCCAAAATACACAAACAAGTGCGTCTAGAAATAATCTGGGGGCAAAAAGAGAGAACAGCTCCTGGGTACGTTTCGGAACAAAGACTAAAGGCAATCTGAAGATAAAAGGATGAAAATCATAAGATGTGAAACGTTATTATTGCATCCGGTCGCCCCAGTCAAAAGACCAAACAGGAAAAGTTTACAAACTAGACACTAGTCAGCTTCTAGATCTCTTCACCTCAATAACTATAAAAAACATGTGGACAAACTAAGTAAGAAGCACCACACAATAGTTTTAAGGTTTCCATCTGTTTTTGTCAATGCTACAATTTTAAATTGAATTTGTTGACATTAAAGCAAGTATCATATAAACTAATATTATATCTTTAGAACATTTAATAATCCATTATGAGTATTAAAAATCCACATATATTAATGTTTTTGTTCCTTGATTAAGCACATCGTGATTTAAGCACATGCAATTTCTAAATCGCATAAGACTGCAATTTTATCTATTAATTTATTTAGCTTTTTATTTAGAATACGTTCTTGTACACAGGATTTTACTATGTTATACAAGTATAGCTGACACAGCATACTTGGCGCCACAGCTAAGCTAAACAGGGAAAAAAACGGAAGCACTAGCATTTACAGCAAGGGAATGACATCCGATGCGGTACACAGTTTGTTGTTGTCTTAGAAATAAGCTATATTGATTACATATTATGCACTTCTTGCGCACTGAATACATTTAGAATGTGTGTATGTAGCTTGTTTGAAAAAGCAAAAACAGCTGCCAAAAATCGCAAATAAAATCGCAATCGCAATATTCATTCCAAAAATCGCAATATGATTATTTTGTCCTAATTAACACTTATATTAGTTAATCAACAACAATGAATTCAAAATAAACATGATAAATTCTTCAAAGAAAAAATTTATATTAACAAATAATATTGGCAGATTTTAATAATGCAATTATAAATTACTGTTCATTATTAGTTTACCTAATACATTTACCAAAGTTACTAAATGAAATGACATTTAGACTAGTTTCAAGAAACTGATTGATCACAGAGCTGCGCAAATGTAAACACCTCCATAAACACTCCATAATCAAAAGCCTGACACTGAACAAAGCAAACAAGGTCAAAACGGCATTGTGTCAGCCACTGCGTATTCTGTAAAGCCCTAAAGTACAATACGTACGGTATCTTTGCAAATCAAAGGTTAATCAAGATCTGCTGTCGTGCTCTATAAGAGGCTCTGGATGGCCAGAAGTTTATATTTTCAAGTACTTTGTGTTTACAGTTTGGACAGAAGAAATCAAACCACAGGATCACACTATATTGTTCAAAAGCCTGGTGTTAGGTAAGATTCTTTTAGGAAGAAAGAAGTTTGTATTTATTTGATCGTAAATACAGTGAAAAAAATCAGGACAAATAAAATTAGTAAACAATAAAAATGATTAAATGCAATGTATGTGATATTAACGCTGGCTTTTTGTGATGGCAGCTGCTGGCTTATTTTATGAATCTGCAAAGATCGTGGTTTCAGCTAAAAATAATCTGTAATGTTCTACTAAAGTCACCTTAACCTTGGATGACCTGAGGGAGATTAAATTGTCAGCAAATGTTAATTTTTGGGTGTACTTTCACTATTTAATATTTTTGTTTATAAAAGCATGCAATAAAACATGAAATGTGTGCCTTTAGCGCAACATAATTCCAGTAATTTGTTCATCAACAATAGTTAATTACTGTCACTTTTGATCAATTGATTGCTTTCCTTAATGTTTTAATTTCATCTTAAAAACATAACAGTTGACATTAGTTTGTGGATTAGTCTTTACGTGAACCTTTAACCACTGAGACGCTGCTTGGACGTCAGAAAGCTTGACCTCAAGACCAACTGACCAGAACAACACGGCTTTAAGAACGCTGCCAGGTCACACTGTTCAATCCATGTGGACGGGTTTGGTTTGCTGCTACTACAATACTTGCTTTTATGCCCAGACCTCAGATCCCAAACCGCAGAGTTCATCACCCATAACACTTTTCCTAGTATTATAAAGATTTACTCCGAAAATCAAAACATTAACCTAAGAGATGGTTTGCAGGGCATTAAACGATGTGACCGGAAGACTTAGTAACTTTCATTGGCATCATGCACAGGATGAGAGATCAACATCTAGTTTCTATGATATGTTTAATTATTTATGCTTTAACACCATATGAGCACATTGGCATGATAAATAAACAAACATTACACAAAACAAATACTGATAAAATGTCATATATTCATTCATTCATTCATTCATTCATTTTCTTTTCGGCTTAGTCCCTTTATTAATCCGGGGTCACCACAGTGGAATGAACTGCCAACTTATCCAGCATTTGTTTTACGCAGCGGATGCCCTTCCAGCTGCAACCTATCTCTGGGAAACGTCCATACATTCTCATTCACACACATACACTATGGACAATTTAGCTTACTCAATTCACCTGTACCGCATGTCTTTGGACTGTGGGGGAAACCGGAGCACCCGGAGGAAACCCACGCAACCACGGGGAGAACATGAAAACTCCACACAGAAATGCCAACTGACCCAGCCGGGACTCGAACCAGTGACCTTGCTGTGAGGCGACAGCACTACCTACTGCGCCACCGTGTCACCCTTAAAATGTCATATAGAATCTTTCAATTTAGTGAATAATAAATATTCTAAAATTGTTCCAAAAGACACCTTTATAAACATGTCCCTACAAATATTTTCAGAATAAAAACACATTAAACACAATAAAATACATTCTATTTAAACATGTTTGACAGTCAGAATATTATTTGAAGTTGTTTGGGCAAGTCTTAAGTGAAACATTTCATATGATTCTGATCAAAATCTTCGTTTGAGAATGATTTTAACTTAACAAATGTATGGCTTTTTAGAGCATATTATAATATAATCTTCAAAAAGCTGAACTCTTCATATCCACGCATGCATAATTTCAGCTCTCAAATTCTGGAAGATTTTTCAGACTAAATCTGAGAGCAATTCACCTCAAATCCAAAGTCAAATGATTCCTCCTAATTTAACTCCCAATTGTTTTTCTTACGAACACAATTTTGCAAGTCTGTGATTTGGTTCTAATTTCAGTTAATTGAACTAGACTGGTACTTTCCGCTAATTAACTCAAATGAGCCAACTGTTCACTTTAGCTATAAAGCACAAAGCTTTGATGTCAGAAAACAAGCATTTAACACACCATTAAGGTTAACACAATCAATAAAAAGCAGCCAAAACCAAATATCTATTATTATATGTTAGCTGTTTTAAAATGTGATGCTTTTCTTTATGCTATAGAGAATGAAAAAAGTTCTGTTTGTTTGTTTGTTTGTATAGCACCACGGTTAAGAAGATACATGGTTTTATTTCACTGCATTATTTTCTTATGGTTAAATTTACAATAAAGTGACAAAAACTTGAAAATATTTTGAAAACTGTGATCAGACCACTGACTTTCAATGAACAGACTAAAACCCCACAAAGAATACTCAAAAAGTATGCTACAACCTGTTGAATGCTTGATTCTGATTGGCTGATGAACATTTTAAAGTGTGCATTTACTTTCAGGAAAAAACACAGGAAAAAAATCCAGCCACATATTGACTGCATTACAGTTCCATATCCCTGCACAGAATGGTTTTGGTTACTTCAAAGATGTATAAACCAAACGACGAAAACACACAAAGACGCCGATCAAGATAATAAATAAGTTAAATTATATTATTTTAAAAGGCTATTTCCTTCTTTTCCCCATTTACAATTCATTATCTATGAAAAGCGCTCTTTCTCTCGCATATTACAAACAAACTCACACACATTCAGAAACACATGCACATAAACGTGATGTCAACGCTTTTCTGCAACTATTTAAATTAGCTACAGAGACATGTAACGAATCAGATCTACAGTCAAGAGCATTTTAAGAACAAAAACCTGACTTTGTCTCACGGCCACATTACCACTTTAAACATGCTCTTCATGTTTCCCAAAATAAAAAAGGTCATTCAAGTTTGCGTGAACAATTAGAATTTTTCATTTTAACTGGAATTATCCACTGCTATGAGCTTATCAACTTTGTGTTGGTGCATTCTTTTTTTGTTTTTGCTTTCTTAAGTCATTCAACTTAAGAGCACAGGAACAAGGGATGGCTCAACCATGCATCTCTTTATATTTGAAAATTAATAACTGACATATTTAATGATTCATTTAAATCTTAATGTTAATGTTTCTGAGCCTGATAACAAATGCTAGACAAACAAACAGCATTTATTTTGTATTTATTTTAAAATCAGACCTGCAGAAAATAGAGAAAAAGAAACATTCAAAATCTTTCTTTTCCCAAAATGATTTACAAACTGTAATTCTGAGGTTCTTTTTCAAATTGACAAACTCTGTGTCTCTTGCATAAACTCTTCTAAAGTATGGATTTTGGTGACACCAATCCAAATTCTCATGGTCATCATTACAATGAAGTGCATCAACCAGCAGATATAATCCACCAATTCATTTTTCATTCATTCCCTCTATTAATCTGGGGTCACCGCAGCGGAATGAATCGCCAACTTATCCAGCATGTGTTTTACGCAGCAGATGCCCTTCCAGCTGCATACCATCACTGGGAAACATCCATAAACACACACATACACTAGGGCCAATTTTGCTTACCCAATTCATCTATACCACATCTTTGGACGTGTGAGAGAAACCCGGAGGAAACCCACGCCAACACGGGGAGAGCATGCAAACTCCACACAGAAATGCCAACTGACCCAGCCGAGTCTCTAACCAGTGACCTTCTTGCTGTGAGGCGATTGTGCGACCCACTGTGCCTCCATGAGGCTTATCAACCAATAGTCTGTTATCCAGTTATTAATGATAACATTATAAATTTGAATTTACACTAATATGACAGCCAATACAATGTTGCATCCCAACTTGCTGCAGTGTCAAATCGCACACTCATTAACCTTTCTGTACAGTCATTTTCACCCATAACTATTTACTAAACATATAAAGTCACACTGTATTTATTTCTAATTCGTCACACATATATGCATTTATACACACAGCAAATTCTGTAGCTTGTTTGTTTTTCCTCTAAAATGGCAATTCATGCAAAGCTGCAGTCGCCAATGCGATAAAAGTAGGGTGCAAGGTTGTGATAGATTTGCACATGCTGTCAAAAGCAATATCAGCCAAACCTGTTAAGTCAGATGGGCATGACTTTGCTGGGGTGACATTGCAGGTGACTTATCCCTGAACGCCCTCATATAGACACCAACTTCATGACCAATTCACTCAAGCTCTCACAGAACTTGTTTGAACAATGAAAAGCCTCTTACAATGAGGATATACAAACAAATCACAAAGTAACCGAAAAAGTCACAGGAAGCAGGTTTTTGGGATATTTTAAGTTATTAAAATATCCCACAAATTTCACCAAAACACAATAGTGAATAAAATAAAACAAATAAACCACAATATTAGCCACCACTGGAACATTAAAAACTGATGTATTTTTGTGTGTGTGAAATCAATAAGGTACCTTTTTTCCAAGGGGAATAACGTGCTGACAAATAACTGCTTTGCCAAAAGAACAACATCCTATGGGAAAAAACATTCTCCACCTCAGAAGGACTGGTGTTGATCTACACTGCGAAGGTGAAAAACAACCTGTTTTCTGGGATTCCTTTTATAGAGATCATGTGGCCGTTGTATTTATTTACAGAGTGTTATTCATAACTCACGTGTACACACTAGCTTTTTGATAAGAATTGTTGGGTGATAAACTAATGCACCTTATTTAGAGTTAACTTAAAAACAAAGCTCCCTTATCTTTAACAGGAGGACAATGGCTTTTACATTAAAATATGTATGCGTTTCTTTAAACATTGCATTAGTGTTTATGTTCATGATTATGATCTTTAGGGTTTATTCATTTAGCAATGCACCGAACCTTTCTATTTGGGATGTTTATGCATAACTGCTTAAATGTTGACTCTATTTTGAAATATAAAACACTACAACACATTTCTGCTGACAATCTGTTAATCGAACAATTCCGCAACAACAATAATAATCAACTATGTTAAATTACATTACACTCTTAAAAAAAAGGTTCTTCTGTGGTTCTTCAGTAGTTCTTTATGGTATTTGAGGTGCTATTTAGCACTTTTACTGTGTAAAGAACCTTTAAAGCACCATAAAGGTTTTTCAGTGGTTCTTCAGTGGTTCTTTAAGGTGGTCAGGGTGCCATATAGCACTTTTACTGTGTAAAGTACCTTTAAAGCACCATAAAGATTTTTCAGTGGTTCTTGGGGGGGTTAAAGTGCTATATAGCACCACTACTACAGGTAAGCACTTGTTCTTATAGCTAATTCTCATAACTGTTATGCCGGCTTTATTTGCGGAAAGAGTAAAGTAACATTATGAACACCTTAAAATATGGGTGCTATATAGCCCCATTTCACAAAAGTACTATATAGCACCTATTTTTTTAAGGTGCTGTATGGCACCAAAAAAGGTTCCCCCCTCAATACGACCAAAGAACCAGTTTTGGTGCTATTTAGCACCTTTTTTTTTTAGAGTGTATGCTTTTAATTTCGCCATGCTAAACTCTACTGACTTCCTTTAAGGGAACACAGAAGACCATATTTTGAACATTTTCATTTTATATATAGATTATAAAAATATTTATTAGTTAATTTATAGTTAAAAATAAATAAATAAACAAAAACAATCTCAAATTATTTTAATTAAAATTTTAAAGAAAAAATCATGAACGTTTGGAAATGTATTTTAGAATACACGTTTTAAGGTGAAACCAATTTAGCAAATAAATTAGATCTAATTATTTAAACCAATAGATAGATAGATAGATAGATAGATAGATAGATAGATAGATAGATAGATAGATAGATAGATAGATAGATAGA
>CAIGQQ010032164.1:4957689-4970793 GCA_903798035.1 Danio albolineatus
AGATAGATAGATAGATAGATAGATAGATAGATAGATAGATAGATAGAGCATCTTAATCTTTCCATTTTGTATATATCAGAGATTAATCATTATTTACAGAATTGTATCATTATATGAACATTTTGTATTACAATAGCTAATGGCTAAGACTTAAATTAGTGACGTCCCAAACAACGTGATTGACACACTAAACAAACGGCTAATTGAATAAAAACCATTGATCGGTTAGGCTAACTAGTGGCAGCTGTGCGCGGAAATAAATGATAAAGACAAACCCCCTATAAACTGACAACCAAAGCGTCGTTCGTGCACGCGACGACAACATACAACAATACAAACAAGACGCTTTTATTTCAAGAACAATATAATGTCATTCGCTTGAAGGCACGCTAGAGATCAAATATGAACCGAGACGTCCGTGAGGCTCCGCTTTAACGACAAATCACCCGAATTCACCTTCAACGAGAAACCGAAACACCGCGTACGCTTGCTGTCACCGGGTTTTAACCTCTTAATTCTCATAAACCTCCAAGCTCTAGCAAAAACATGCAGGCGAAATGTGCAGCACGTCCCGTTTAAAATAAAAGCAGTTAATTACCGGCATTATCTTCTCTTTAGTCGCTTCACTCCCCGTTCACATGATAATTAAACGAAGCCGAATGATGTGCGAAGCTGCAATAAATGCCAAAATCTTCAAGCTGCTAACTAATTCTGTGTGACTCACGCTGAGGTTTAGTCGGCGGGTATGTATATATTCAGCCGAGATCGCTACAGGTTGCTCTGCTAGAGCTCCGATAAAATGGTCAGGTTAAATTGGATTTAATTCCCATCCTCACAGTCGCACTCCCAGCCAAAGCGTCGGAGTGTGCGGTAAAATAAACGAGCGGGTACGAACAGGGTACGAACAAATGCGTTTATTTCACCGATACGCTCGTCGAAATACATGTTAAAATGTGACCTGGAGAAGCGCGAGTTTACATTCTGACAAGCCCGCGTCATCAGTATAAACAAGGGCTGTGCGTGTGTATTAGCGGATAAATATAGTAACAAAGTTTAAAATGCAAAGCCACAAAGGTATAGCTGCTGTATGGACTAAATCATTGGATGCACGAGAGCTGTCCGGGCTTTAAATCGGTTGCGAACATTTGGCAGCGCAACATCGTACACTCCCCTTGTCTCACTAGGGTAGAACAAATGTGGGTCACCGGGCCTTCGGATTCTTCCCAGGCAAGCATTAAAAAACACACCAGCGTATTTTCACGGCAAGAACGCTTCTATCAAACCCGACACAAATGCGACACCATGGTCATGCGGCTCTTTCTCATAATAACACCGTTTTGCAAGTCCGCTTGTTCGCTTACCTTGGTTACTTGCCGTCCAGGAGGGGGATTTTCTTGCGCCTTGTTTTGGTTGAGACGGCAGTGTAGGATTGAACTAGAGTTAGAAAAACAGCAGGGCCTACCCCAGGCTTCCCAAGCGCATGCGCAGTGCGGCTTGAGAAGAATCCCACACAATCTGGCAACACACCGCAAGAGCTTGGCTGATAGTTGGCACGCGAGAATCTACGGGAGTTTTTATTTGTCTCGTTTTTGTTATTTATCATTAAATATAATATTGAGCAGATCAAAGAGAGTTCCCCAAATGCATTATTTAACGAACAAGGCACGGTTTATCATTAAGATAACAAGGGAAATTATAAAAGCTGAGGACACAGACAAAATGCTGGGTTATTTGAACCCAAAATTTGGAACAATATAGACGTACTCAACCACTGGGTTACGTGAGTGGTACAATAATAATAATAATAATAATAATAATAATATGTATTGTATAATAATAATAATAATTATTATTATTATTATTATTATTATTATTATTATTATTATTATTATTATTGTTATTATTATTAATAATATTAATATTCCAATTTATATGCAACTTTTAACCCAACAATTAGGATTATCTGTATTTCTCCCAAATTCCAGTAAATTAAGTTTTTTTTTTTCTCAAATTACTTTTTCAGATAAAGAAATCATGAATTTATGATATATTTTTAAATAAAAAAATAATATAAATCATTATATATTATACAATTATGTAAATAAGTAATTAAATATAATTCTCAAACAGGCAAATAATGATGAATGATAATTCTTAATAAAATAGCGCCATTAAATGCCATAGATATTAACCAAATATACTTGAAAGGCTTTCCATTTTTCCAGTTTAATTTCTGAAGTAATTTACTGGCACTATAAATAGTTTAATTTTAGTATTTATTTAAAGACTTATTGACCGCAGAGACGTAAAAATGTCGGTAACTTCAGACATACAATACCTTCCCATGTTTTAATGGTTGCGTTTCGGCGTGAATTTTATGTTATACAAACGTTCCTAATCTTTGGCCCACATGTTCGCTTTTTTCTGTTTTGGCCGGGCGCCAATTAGGTCAAATATGCACCTCAACCAATCTTGAATATGCTCTGCGCGCGCGAAAATTTTAGGGCGTGGCGTGTTGAATGACAGTTGTCTAGTCCAATAAAAAAGTAATGCGAGTGCGCGACATGCTGCAGGGTAGAAAGCGGAGCAAAGACTTTTACATAACAGACAATAGTTAGCAAGGTGAAAATAATATTTTAAGGTTGCTTGCAGGGAAAAAAAAGTCACAGCTTATTTAAAAAAAAAGACCCAAGGTAATTTTGCGATGTTTAAGGTTATTTTAAAAACCTTTACATGATTTGCATTTGGTCCATAGAGCTAATTTCCTTACGAAAACATGTAAACGCTTCAGTGCGTGTGGCAATGATGTCTGTTCATGTTTGTCTGTCATAACATTATATTTTTACCCTAGTTCTGTCATTTATAGTGTGTGAAATGACGCACATTACTGTTAATTGCACTGCTTTTTTACTGCTAATTATTATTTAACCTGTTAAATAATTAACCATTGTGTGAGACGTGGTTATTAAGCCGACGGCTGTTGTTGTTAAATAGTAATGATAGCCTACAACTTGATATGTGACGGGTTATTAGCCCACTATTGTCTGAGCGTATGTCGGCAAACATAATCATATTTCTGTCATAAAATCTGAGCGGACTTTGTTTGCCACGTAATGTTTCCACCAAGAATGGAGAGCTTGTGACACCCAGTGGTGGAAAGCTCTACACGACGTAAGTAGGTAATGCAGTAAAAAAACAAACGCACGGTGGTGCTATTATCACGTTCAATCTTTTATCAATCCAAGTTTCTTATAGCTTTGTGAGGCTGGTTAAGCTTTTAGTCTACGTGTGTTCTCTTTATCGAGTGCTGTCAGTTGTTACAGTAAAGGTTCTGATGAAGTTTTGGTGCTGTGATGGTTTTGCAAGCACTAAACTGTTCCTTTTCTTTTTATAATGCTTCGTTTTTGTGTGAAAAGAGTGAACTACCTGTACAGTTTTTGGACCTATATGCAAAGACAAAACTATTAGCAACCATGGGAAATTTTAATGATGTTTAACAGAGAAAGGACATTTTAATACAGTATTTCCTATACTATTTTTTTTCTTCTAATGGAAGTCTTTATTTTAGTTGTGCTGCCATAAGTGTTTTTTAGATTTAAAAAGGTCAAAATTATTGGCTCTCAAAATATGTTTTTTTTTTCAGTTGGCTTCAGAACAATTATTCCTTGCCTAGTTAACCTAATAAACATAAGCCTTTAAGTTGCAATAAAAATTGCAATTTGTAATATAAAATTATAATTGGTATAAAATAAAGTTATTTTTATTTTTTTCTTTAAATGGATTGTTCATCAAAACAAATCCTAATTGTTTACTCGCACTCAATTGGTTATAAACCTATAAATTTCCTTCTTCTGTTGAACAAAACAAGATATTGAACAAAACAAGATCTTGGCCGGTATTAGGAAATAAAAATACTAGTCTTCTTTAAAAAATATATATATATTCTCCAGGATATATTCCTTTGTTCAACCAAAGAAACTAAATACTTCAAATCAAACTCTTATGAAAAATCTGCCATTTTAAAGGTATCTAGTTTTGTTGTGAAAAAGAAATGCATCAAATTTAGAGTTAAAAAAATTGCTGTGGTTTTAAAATGCAGTAGAAAATAAATAAAAGTAGTACTAGTACTACACATTGTACATTTGCTGACAAAAAACATGTGGGATGAGAAAGCCACATTACAAACCAAAGCTTATATATTATATATTATACTATATTATAGAAATGTACACTTAACCAGGATATACAGTAATTTTTACTATCAAAATCACACCCATTTTATTTTTAATTTTTACAGATTTACATCCACTCACGGTCACTTTAGTTTAAAATACTGTAATAAAAGTACTGCATAATATGCACATTGCTGAATCAGCTCTTTCTCACAGTGTCTGTAACAGTTTAAGAATCCAGTCTCGCTAAAGCCCACCAGAAGATTTAACCCTGGTAAGATGGCACAGTCTAATGATTGGTCAACCACTTACAATAAAAGTAAAAAAGATGTGCAGTTGCTTTATTAAATGCAAAAAAAAAAAAAAAATGCTGGTGCTTCTCTATATGGCGACAGCACAGTCCAAACGCTTGCAAGCTTAGCTTTAGCATTTTAAAAATGCACGTTGTTTGTGGGCTGCCACACTTAAATATATATATATTTTTTACTTGTTCAAACTACTTATTTAAAAATTAGCTGAAATTACATCCTTCTTGAGATTTCATTGGGCAACTTAATTTTTTTTTTAATGTTCAGTCTACATAAATTTAATAAAAGTGTTAAGTTAACCTAATCGATTTGTGTGGGAACAACATTATTGAACTGTGTGGAACCCTGCGTTTTTTTACCTGCGCTCATTCTGAAAACGTAGCCCTATATACATTTCTGGAGAACGTGAATTACACAGGCCTGGCTGTGAGGCGGAGAGACAGGTCCGGCCGTGAGGCGAAGCTCGGCTGTCGCTTAGTTGTTAGGTTTAAAAAGGACCCCCCAAAAACATCATACAGTAAACTAAATGTGTTATTTCTTATGAAAATTGTTAAATACAGACCAAATAACTTACTTCTCAGACAGAATTTCACTCGATTCCCTTTAAAGACGGCACAAAGAAAATGGTGGTTTCTCACGCTGATGTCCCTGCATGTCGAGAGGACGTGCATGCTCTCTTTCAGTTCCGCATTCCCATCCCAGCACTGCTGGGTTGTAGATAAAGACAGATTTTCAACCCAAATTGGGTTAAATCAACCTAGCATTTTTTGGAGTTTAGCCAGAGGAACTTATGGCTACATTTTGTCTTGAAAACAAATGCTACTGTACAGGGTGGTATGACGCCGTTCCTTTAGGCACCTACCAGCTGACTGGTTACCTCTGCATGGACTGCTTTTCCACTGTTACCAGTTTGTTCAGTGGCTCGTCACATGTCAGAAGATTTGAGGCACAGAGCAGAGTTTACCATGACGAGTTTAGGGCAGAGGGTGGGTGCTGGTCAATGGGCTCTATGCACACCTAGCGTTTTAAAGCCAATAATAATATTCCGGTGAAAGCTTAAAGTGACTTTTACATTTCTCAAGTTTGTTTTTACATGCAGCATAAATGTTGTAATGTATTTGCAATACATTCAGTTAAATAAACTCAAGCATTGTTCAAGCGTAAAGCGAGATGAAAGACTGTTGTAACCACTAGCACCCGTCAGTAGCAACAGGCCAACACAGAAATTCCATTGAAAATACTCATTTTAATGACATGGTGGGAAAATGGAATTTAATGCAATGCTGCTTGTCCAGTCTGAGGCCCACTTCATAATGTGTATCTAATGGGCCGTGAAGATCGCTTATTTTTAAAGAAATCAGATCTTAAACGTGACTGTTTTGTAATGGAGAATTAAAAGTCTGTGTGCATATAGACTATTGGTGTCTTTTAAAACACTATAGGTTGGGTTTAGGGAAGAGGTGGGTGGGGGGTTGGTCAGTCGACAGCAGCCTCGGGTGGATTTATGTGAAAACCATAGGTGGCACTTGCGAGAGACGTTTGAGATCTCAAAAAGTGTACACAGCACTCTCTGATGAATTTGTGAAAACGAATTCATTTATTTTCTTTTTCGGCTTAAACCCTTTATCAATCTGGGGTCATCACAGCGGAATGAACCGCCAACTTATCCAGCATATGTTTTATAAAAGTAGTTATAAAAGTTTCATAAAAAGTAGCTCCTGGGACATATTTGGCACTCTCCAGAAATGTATGTAGGTTTACATAATCAGAATGAGCCTGGGTTGCTTGTTTCAAACTCTTTTTTTTTTACGTGCATAAATCTATAATTACTGATGACTCATTTCAGGCACATCAAAATCACTTTTTTTGTTTGGGAGACAAGAACTCCATTTATATCTAATTATGCTTCTTTTATTGAATGTACCTTAACTAAAGACAGGCCACAGGTCACCTCAGTTTGCAACTTATCCAGCAATGTTTGTTTGCAACCTAAATTAACTTTTAAAACCACTTGAACAGGTTTTGTGTGTTTCCTTCTCTTACTCGCAGATTGATCATGTTCGAAGTCTTTCACAACCCTGAAGCTTCCTTTTTCACACCCAGCACCCGACAAAACACCCTCTACAGGACTGATGTGTTTTGAGTCATTCCCTCCAGGTATGTCTGTCTGTCTGGAGTCGATGAAGTGATCCTCACCATCTGCCCACTCATGTATTGTGTCATGAATTGCTTAAAGGGCCTACACTTAAGCATTCTGGTGTATTAATAACTTTATTATTGGGAATGTGTAAACGTATGGTAATGATACTTAAAACATGGGCATCTCCAACTTCTTCTTGGTCTGTGAATGATCATTGACTTTTATGTGATTTTTGCTATTTTTTTTGTGCATGTGTACTTCTGAAACTCTATATCTTTTTGAATGTGAAATGAATGTTACTACAGTATGTTCAGGATAATGCAGAATGAGACTCTGTGAGCAGCTGTTGTAAGTTTTCATCCATTTTTTTTGTGTGCATTGGAGGAACATGTATTTTATATATATTTTCACACATGCACACACACATATAATAAATCATATGCTCATTAACTGCAATAAAAACTCATTTACCAAACTCATTAATACAAGTAAAAATGATGGATCCTGATTAAAAAGTCATGTGATTTTTGCCTTAACAGATGATGCGATTAGATAACTGTGGAAGTACATTTTCAAAATGATCCTGTATGATTACTTCCAGAACTGTCTGACCAGCCTGATCTCACGAGAAAACGTAAGTAGTTTAGTGGCTAATTCAGTCGTATGAAAATGTACGATTTAAAAAAGGAGGCGTGGCACCAAACCCCACCCCTAAACACAACCGTCATTGGTTGATGAGCAAATCGTTCTGAATTTTACGAATTACATCGTACGAATTCATACGAATTAGCCACTAAATAAAAAGTTACGAATTGCCGTGAGATAGCGTTACTCTGACATGATCATGTTGGCAACTACTAATTTTTATAGTTGAAATATCAGTCTCGTTTCCCAGGAGGTGATGATATTATTGATATTATTTATGGATGATATTATACTAATGGAAGATTCAGTTTTTGCACTCAAGTTCAATTTGCAATTCTGGTTTAAAACATAATGCATCACGCATAGAAAGAAATTAGTTCAAATTATATTATTGCAGTGTGTTCTCAAATACACTTTATAATCATATTTTCATAAAAGTATTATGTTCATGCAGCTGTTTTCTAACTACTGTCATTTCTGTTGTGTTATTGTTAGAGTAAAGAATTCAGTGCATATTTATATATATACTTACCGGCCACTTTATTACCATACTAGTACCACGTTGGACCGATTTTGCCTTCAGAATTGCCTTAATCCTTCAACAAGGTGCTGGTAATATTCCTCATAGATTTTGGTCCATATTGACATGATAGCATCACGTAGTTGCTGCAGATTTGCCAGCTGCACATCCATGATGAGAATCTCCCATTCCACCACATCGTTGACACCATGGTACTAATGGGTCTAAAGTGCCAAGGATACATCCCCCACACCGTTACACCACCACCAGCTTGAACTTTTGATAGGCAGTATGGATCCATGCTGTCAAGATGTTGATGCCAAATTCTGACCCTACCATCCAAATGTCGCAGCAGAAATCGAGACTCAACAGACCAGGAAATGTTTTTCCAATCTTCTATTGTCAAATTTTGGTGAGTCTGTGTGAATACTAGCCTCAGTTTCCTGTTCTTAGCTGACAGGAGTGGCACCACATGGTGTGGTCTTCTACTGTTGTGGCCCATCCGCCTCAAGATTGAATGTGTTGTACATTCAGAGATGCTCTTCTGCATACCTGTAACGAGTGGTTATTGGAGTTACTATTGCCTTTCTATCAGCTTGAACAAGTCTGGCTATTCTCTGACTTCTGGCATCAAAAAGGCGTTTCGGACCATTGTCTGTAAACCCTACAGATGGTTGTGTGTGAAAAAGTAGATCAGCAGTTTCTGAAATACTCAGACCAGCTCATTTGGTACCAACAATTATGCCATGTTCAAAGTCACTAAAATCACCTTTCCTCCAAATTTTGATACTCAATTTGAGCTGCAGCAGATTTTCTAGACTATGTCTACAAGTCCAAATGCATTGAGCTGCTGCCATGTCATTGGCTGATTAGGAATTTGCATTAACAAGCAGTTGGATAGGTATTCCTAATAAAGTGGCCAGTGAGTGTACATCTAAATGTCCCTCAGCTGCATGAATAGTGTCTGGGTTAATATTAGGACTGAAAATGTATTTCCAACTTTTTGCACCTAATCAACAATTGAATTTTGCGATGAGTGTATTAGGCTTTGAATCACATTTAGTCTTTTATATGTAACTGTGTGTATGCACAAGTAACACATTCCCGGTTGCAGTTCATGTATTGTCCTCTAGTAGTACTAACAAATATAATTTGTTCATTTATTCATTTTCCTTCGGCTTTGTCCCTTAGTTATCAGGGGTCAGGTCGCCACAGTGGAATAAACCGCCAACTTATCATTTGTTTACACAGCGGATGCCTTTTCAGCTGCAAATCAGTACTGGGAAAAACTCATACACGCTCACATTCACACACTTGCACTACGGCTAATTTAGTTCATCCAATTCACCTATACCGCATGTCTTTGGACTGTGGTGCAACCTAGAGGAAACCCACTCGAACCTTCTTGCTGTGAGGTGATATTGCTAACCACTGAGCCACCATGTCGCTCTCAAAAATAATTATTTCTTTTAATTAAATAACTATAGTTAAAATCATATGAGAGCCAAGACTGCTATCTTTTGGCAAAATAGTGCAACACCTGCGTTTATTGCTCTGGCTTTGATGCACAGCAGTGGAGACAAAAAAAATAATTATGAAAAAAAAAGTTTATTGAATAAATTTTTAGTGCGCTTTTTTTCTCTGCTTTTTCACTCACTGCTTTATTTAATTATTATTTATTTTTGCCTATGGTGATTGGATGAGAAGAATGATCAGTCCCATGGTTCCTTTCCAATCAAATCATAGAAAAATTGCATCAGACAGACTGACTTCAACACATAGATGATTTATAAATGCAGAAAACAAGTTCAGTGTGGAAACTATTAAAAGTGCCCAAGAATTTTCTATATTTACACGCAACAAGCAAGAGATTTAGACTGAATATCACTGATGAGAAGATGAAGGATGCCTGCGGAAAAATGACTGAAATCACCAAATGTCCTTAAATAATAATTAAATGCACTACATAATTTTCAAATGTATGTAAAATTTTATTCCCTCGATGCTGCATGAGCTTGGTGTCTGGTGACAACTGGTAGATACTCGTAGCTTGGTTCAAAGTGCGAAACCTAAGTGTTAATATCATTAAAGCTAGATTTTTGGCACTTAGGGTACACAAATTATGCTCCATATTTAAATTCATCAACCTGCATTCTGTCAGGTATTATAGGTGTGCATGAACCGGAAGTTGCTGAGACTTTTGGTTTCATACTTCCAACTGAAACGGAATATTGAGTAAGAGCTTTCTATTTGCTCATCAATCCCTTGTAGCAAATTAAAAGTAAGAGGGGCATGGGTAAGAATATTATGGCTGAAGCCATCAAACTGGTGTCAATAGAGATGGATTGCCACTCCAAACACTGAAGCAAACGTACAGACTTTGGCTGCTTCTGAAATCGCATACTACTTAAGTAGGTACTGTTTGAATTTGAATTTACTACACGACCATTAGAAAAGTACGTTCATATACTATAAATACGAGTATAATAAATGTAATTTGGATGTACTACATCTGCCATTTGTTATTATCACATGACCTACTACCTGCTTCAGTCCCATTTATGAATTCTCTCGCTTGGCTTCATGGGAGTAGTGTCCATTGGATGCGCACTTCAGAATCCACTTCTGCGTACTTTTTGTCTACTATTTTTTAGATACTATGAATTCAGACATACTACACGGCTCACACACTGTAAAAAAAATCCATAATTTTACAGTTTATTTCCAGCAGCTGGGGTGCCGGAAAGATTTTGTTGAAATAACGGTCATTAAATTACAGTAATATACCGTAAAATAATGGATATTAAATTACAGAAATGTCTTTAAATAAAAATTTCTAGTAAATTTCTGTAATTTAATATCTGGTAATTTATGGAAAATTTCTGTAATTTAACGGACGTTATTTTATGGTTTTATTTATAATAAATAAATAAATAGTAAAATTACGTTTTTAAATTTTTTTTACAGTGCGCTTATTACATATTATATAGTGGGAAAGTATGCGATTTCGAAAAGCAGCCTTTGACTGAAGATTACCAAAACAAACTTTTTTCAGTGGATTAACTTGCATAGAATAATTGGTCACCTAAAGCACAACAATGTACCCTAGCAAAACAAACAGTAAAGTTTAATGTAATGCGTTCTTGCATTAAATTAATCACACACTTAAATTGAATGCCATATAATTTACCTTATACATAGAAGCACATTTAGAAGAAAATGGCACTGATGTGAGCCACATTTATCGTTTGCAGGTTATAAGGTGGAACAGTTTTCACAGTGTAATACTCTTTAGACCTTCTAAAAAGCCATTTACTCATATTTTGAGTAGTATTTAGATTGGATACTCTAAATCTACTTGCACTACTTTTTTTTTTCCCAAATTCACAGCATTTGAGGTACAGTCCCTTTAAAAGAAACACAGTCACAAATCATGACGCAACACGCTTTACGTTATTCCAGGCCCTCGTTCATTCCCTCAGTAGACAACAGCTTAATAAACACATGATGTGTATTTATGAGAACAATAGACCATGAGCAACATTCTGCTAAACCGATAAAGGGACGTTTATCAAAAAGGATGCAGTTCATGAAACATGCTGTTTGGATGGACAAATCTAATTAGAAAGGCAGTGATCGGAAGTGAAGGTTGATTAATGCTTTTTGACTAATCGCTGTAGATCGGAGGATAACAAAAACACACACATTCATCTAGAGAAGGAGCCAACAGAGTCGCTCTAGTGCTTTCAAGACACACATGGAGAGAAAACAATGATTTTATTTGTGTTTCTCAATCTTTGATGGCACTCCATTTACAGTAAAACACATACAGTTTGGTGGAAATCACACTGGCACAATGAGGAAACATTTTATAATGCTTTTAATTCAAAAGACACAGCACTGTTGCACAAACAGAATGTTTGGACAGTTTAAAGACTTTATTTGGATCGGGTCTGTACATTCAACATCACAATTCATAGGGAGCGAGTGGTGTGGCGTTTCAGGTGGGCTGGCTCTGGATCACAGGGTTTGGTGGCACTGAAACAGTTTGTCAAGAAAACACTTGTCACGTTTCTTTACACGTTAATGTACATCAAATGTGGTTTTGTAGAAAAAAGTATGCCTATTTAAGAGTTAATTAACCTCAAAATTTAAAATTCTCTCATCATTTATTCAGTTCTCTCTTGTTCTAAATTTTCACAAAAATTCACACAAAAAACTATTTTGAAGAAAGAAGCAGGCAGTCACTGACGTCCTTAGTATGTAAAGAAAAATCAGACTTCTATGGAAATCAGTGATGCACTCCGAACAAATATTTTGCTGCTTGTTCAAACTACTTATTGAAAATGAGCTGAATCAAAACAGTCCTTGAATTTTTTGGGGGGACAAATGAATTGTTTGTTCAATCCACCTAAATTTGTAAAACAAGTACTTAATCAATTTATGTTGTGAGAACATGAAGGAATTGTGTGGAACCCACTATTTTTTACAGTCTGGGTTTTCAACATTCTTCAAAATATCTTCTTTTGTGTTCAACAGAAAATAAGAAAGTCATATTTGATTTAAAATACATTTTCATTTTTTAGTGAATCATTTCTTTAGTTCTCAACTACAAAGCTTTGTTGTAAATCAGTAAAAAATCTGTCAAATTAATGCCTCTCAACTTGACTCAAAACACATAATTCAGCAATTAACTCAACATATTTTCCTCCGTTGTAAGAAATTAAATACCTGATATTTTCAGTTCTTTATTGTTTTACACAAACTCATCAGATCTTCCATTTCTTGGCTGCACAGATGCACGAATAGAATGAAAAAGGCGAGAACGTTTTTTCACCAAAATAAAATAGTAAAAAAATTATATTCATATTTGATTTAATCATATATATATATATGAAGGTAGTTTATGCATAATGCAATTATCCTAAACCCACCCGATAAAGGAAGTATCCTCTACTCTGGATGCGTCCCGGACCTTGAAGGTTCTCCTGCACACAGAAAAAACGGTAATAAACATATAAAGCATTAACTAACTCACTTTGTTCAGAGAAATCAAAGGTTTGATGACGACACTGTTGTTAATGGTTAAAAAAGCCCAACCAAATCCATCAGGAGCCATCATTTACTCTTATAGCACAATAACACTTTCAGCATACAATTATCTCTCAAATGGACCGGTGCAATTAATCAAACTAAGACCGAACCATTCCACATCCTGCACATTATATTAGAGCAACTCAAACTCATACTTGCACATGTCAGCCTCGTGATGCCATATATGTGGACAAACATGGGTAACATAATGTAGAAATGAATACT
>CAIGQQ010032164.1:4971193-5015085 GCA_903798035.1 Danio albolineatus
TATTATTTTTTATTCATGAAACCACTGTTGTCTGACTTATAGTTAGCCTAATTAAACCAGTAAAGCTTTTAAAATGCACTTTAAGCTGACGCTTCTTACAAAATAACTAGTAAAGTGGAAGTACTGTCATCATGCCTACAACAAAAGAAATGGGTTATTAGAAATTAGTTATCAGAACCATTGAAAAATAGTGAACAAAACAGTCTATCCATTAAACAGCACTTGGCAAACATTTTTAAATAATTAAAATTTCACAGAAGGGCTAATAGTTTTTGCTTCGACTGTATAAGATATGAACTGAGAAAAATAATATAACTTTTATGTCTTCAATATTTCCAACCAGAGAGAGAGAGAAAGAGAGAGAGGGGGTTTTCACATGCATGCACTGTCTGTTTTAATAATTATTAACACTCGGCACTTTAATAATTAACACTTAACACTTAATTAATTCAACAATTACTGATGGTCAGAAAAGAAGCCCTGGAGCAAAGTCGTGATGAGATATAATCAAACAGCATATGGCATTTCATCAGGCAGCACACAGGATTGATGAGAAAACACACTTCATCAACATCCCTAGAAAGCGAGGCTGTTTTCATCATCTATTCACGTAGTTACCACCGACTCTCATATTTAATGTTAGCACACCCTATGTAGGATCAAGGCAAGCAAAATATAATTCCACCATAAACACAAAGATTGGGAAAAGATGAGCAGTTTTGACTTTTGATTTATAGTTAAATGGCTTCAAGTCTAAACAGATTTTTAAGTTGTTATTTTTTTTAGAGTTGTGGCGATAATTCAAATGAAATATCAATGATATAATGCCTTACGAGTAAATAGCGCTTTTCCATCTGGATGACACAGCCATATTGTCACCACCAGCTGATTGGTGGAAAGGAGATAAAGTGATAAAGCCAAATATGATACGGGGATGGTTAGGAGGCCATGATGGACAGAGACGAGTGGGCAAATTTGGCCAGGGTGCCGGGGTTAAACCCCCACTCGTTTTCAAACACGGATTTTGTTCAACCACAGAGAGTCAGGACCTCGGTTTAACATCTGACTGAGCAGTATAGAGTCCCCATCAATATACTGGGGCATTAGGACCCACACAGACTGCAGGTCTCACTGGCCTCTTGCTAACACTTCTTCAGCAACCTAGTTTCCCATGTGGTCTCCCATTCAGCTACTGGCCAGGCGCATCTCTGCTTATCTTCAGTGGGCGACCTTGTGAGAGTTGCAGAGAGCTTGGGGGGGACAACTTTTTATGTTCAATCCACATAAATTTGTAAAAACTATCAAGTTAACCTAATCAATTTGTTTTGGGACAACATGAAGGAATTGTGTAGAACATTTTTACACTGCATGTTCGCACTGGTAAAACTAACTTTCTGCTATTCTGTGCCAGCCATTTGCTGGTGAATTGAGCAAACGTATTCATTTCAATTCTGTTTTATTTCAAATTCATTGTTGTCATTCTCATAATAACAACAGAACATTGTGCTTTTCTACACTCAGAAAATAATAGTTCAGACTCCTTTTTTAAAATGGGCTAAATCAACAAAATTCTTGACATTTATTTTGGGAAAAATTAATTGTTTTGTGTTCAGTCCTCTTACATTTCTCAAAACATGTTAACTTAATTGATTTATGTTGGAACAACATGAATCATTCATTCATTCATTTTCTTTTCGGCTTAGTGCCTTTATTAATCCGGGGTCGCCACAGCGGAATGAACCGCCAACTTATCCAGCATTTGTTTTACGCAGCGGATGCCCTTCCAGCCACAACCCATCTCTGGGAAACACATCCATACATTCTCATTCACACACATACACTACAGACAACTTAGCTTAACCAATTCACCTGTACCGCATGTTCTTGGACTGTGGGGGAAACCCGGAGGAAACCCACGCAACCACGGGGAGAACATGCAAACTCCACACAGAAATGCCAACAGGCCCAGCCGGGGATCGAACCAGCGACCTTCTTGCTGTGAGGCGAACGTGCTAACCACTCCGCCACCGTGGCGCCCAACATGAATCAATTGTGTGAAATGTTGCATTTTTTGTATGCTGGGTGAATGCTGGGTTCCACACAATTTTTCAATGTTGTCAACACAAATCGATAAAGTTGACTTATTTGTATTAACAAACTAAAGTGGATGGAACATAAAAGAATTAAGTTGTCCCCCAAAAAAACTTCAGAATCATGTTGTTTCAACTCATTTTAAATAGGTAGTTTGAACAAACAGCAGAAGTATTTTTTTTGAGTGTATAATAAAAAACACACAGGATGCACTTTCATAGGCCGATCAAACTGAACTTGCTTATCAATTCTACACACTTTAAAATTTAATTTCTCACAATTCTGAGTTTATATCTCACAATCGTTGCAATCTCAGTGTTGCAACATATAAACTTACATGACATGCAAAGTTTAAATTCTTATATAATTAGAAGTAATCTAACATTCTAAAGCATATGAGAAATAAAGCAGAATTTACAGTTGAATTTGTTTCTATTCTGTTGTAGAAGGAAGTTTTCATGGTTTCACATAATTGCAACACCATTATTTATTCACATTTTTGACAGTATTAAATCAAGTATTTAATTTTTACAGTTTATTTTTGTAATAATTGTGAAAAAAAAAAAGTAACATGGGATATACAAGGGGACATGATCAGGAAAGGTCTCAGGAGCCAGGACTCGAACTTGGGTCACTCAAAGACATGTGTTTATATGACACTGGGTCTGACATCACGATGTCATTTTAGCGATTGTCAGCATTGTCATATACTCACAATGCTTATGTAAACTGTATGAAGGTATAAGCATGCAGGATACATACATTTAATTTCATTCTCCTGCTTCTTCTTCTGGCAAGCTGGGGTATGAGCTCCAGAAGAGGGTGCAACACAGTAGACTGACACATACACATATACAGAGAGATATCATGAAGACACACATGGAGAGTTATGAAAACCATGAACATCTGCTCCTGGGCTTTGGCCAGGGCTCGCAGAGAGGACCCTTTCAGTGCTTGATATCACACACATACTAGTCCCCAGTGCGACGCAGTGTTCATTTTGCACACACAGTGCATTGATGTTCAATATATTCACAATCACATGCAGGCCATGCGAGCACATGACAACATGCTGGATGATGAATGTCAAGTTATGATATTAAAATCAGGGAGAAATGTTATTAAATGGCATGCATATGTGTGACATGTTTCACAAATATTAAATTATCTGTTAGCACTTTATGATAATGTTTCATTTGTTAGCATTAGTTCACAACATAGAAATTTGATGTATGGCAAAATATGTCAATCATAAATATGACATACAAGTTCTCGTATGGCAAACAAGTACTTTCAATTTTTTTTTTTCATTAGATTTACAAATATGTATTTACATAAATAGCTATGATATTATATATGTGTTCATTGATGCATATATATGAAGATAGTATATAATTATAGGTTTGATGTACATATTTGATATTACAATAATTAAAAAATATCCATGTAATTGGCATATTCTTGCAATATTTCTTTATGTATGTTGTGAATATGAAATACATTTTATATATCCAAATATTAACTTGTATGTCATATATACAATTTGCCCATATTTCCATCACTATCAGGTTTCTATATGGGTTCATATGAACTAATAATAAATAATACTAGCCATTATTATTAATCAAAAACATTAAATAATACATTTTCATAACCAGAAGGTAGTTAAATGATCCACAATATAGTTTATGAACAGAAACAAATATATATATATATATATATATATATATATATATACAGTATATATAATATGATAATGGTAGTTAATGCCTTAGCAAAAGTTCAAAATACAGGCTTTTTGGGAAAATGTTACAAAACAATTCATATCACTTATGACAAAATCACACGTTAAAATCACATGTGGAATGTGTGAGCCCTTTTGTTCACACTGTGGACATGCGAAGCCTGTGAATTTGTGTAAGGGATATAGATGTTTGAAGAAGACAATACTGTAGTTTGTTGCATGCAAGTTGGTTAGAAATGACATTGAATATTTAATCTGACAGCATCAACACGAATTGTTGTCTAAATTAAATCTGGAAAGTGTATTTTAATGCTAAAATGAAATTAGTTTATTTTTTCTTAGTTTGAGTGTATGCAATAATATTAATTCATTAAAATGTGTTGACATTTCTAGAGAAAGTATGCAATAAAATAAATTATATATAAAATATTATTAAAATCAAGCAGATTTAAAAAAAAAAAAAAAAAAAAGGAAATGTATAATGATGTTGATGCTGTCAAGAAGGAGTCGTGGGGTATCTATAGAAGCTTGTTTCTTCAGAAGCCTGATTCCACCATAAGATTAACAGTTTGTTAATATCTCACAATTGTTTCAAAAAAGTTGAAGTACATATATCCAAATATCTTCACAAAATCAGAATTCCAAAAACTGTGAAAAAGCAATTGCAAGAAATAAAATCACAGTTCTTAGGGGAAAAAATTAATTTTGAGATGTAAAATTACATTGTTTCTCTCTTTCTAAATACATCTAAATACATACTCTATACAAATAAGAAAGGAAAGAAGACTAATATGAAGATTAAAATGATATTGAATGAGAAAACAATATATATTATTGTTAAAATAAGAAAATAAAATACATTAAACAACTGTACGTTCATTCAGATGATTTGGATGTCTTTATCTCTCTCTCTCTCTTTCTGTCTCTCATATTTGTGTGTTTATACTTTGTAATTCTGGGTGTACATTTCACAATTTCGAGTTTCCATCTTGGCATTCTGAGTTTCCATTTTGGAATGCTAAGTTTACAACTTCCAGGTTTCCATTTCAAAGGTTCAAGTTTATTACTTGCAATCCCGAATTTGGAAACAAAAAACTGCATTTTTGCATTGACATTTTAGTCTAATTTTATCTCCCAATTCCCAGTTTACATCTGGCAATTTCCAGTTAAAATTTCCCAATTCTGAGTTTACATTTCCCAATTCTCAGTTTACATCTCACATCTCCAAGAATGATAAGATATAACATAAAAAATAAAAATAAAGGAGTTGACATTTGTTTATTCATTCATTCATTCATTCATTCATTCATTCATTCATTCATTCATTCATTCATTCATTTATGTATTTATTTATTTATATCTAGTGGCAGAAACAAGCTTCTTTATTAATCAGAGGTTACATGCATACAATAGGAACTAAATAGTTGATTGTTTCATGCTTTTGTAGTAAGAGTAAATAATGTAAAAATTATTAAATTATTTAAAGAAAAAACAATATTACATGTCATGAAATTTCATTGTACTATTTATTTATTTTTTGTAATAAATAGTTTGTTTGTCATGTTTTGAAATGACTTTATCTTTAAAAAACATGGCTATTTAGTTTTTTTTGCATAACCTTGGCCCAAAAGCCAACTGTGCGGTTGCTTAAAATACTATTCATTTCATTGACTTACTTTAATGCCAGAGTATTAGACCACAGATTACAGTGTGCAGTTGAGTGTGTTACTGAAGACAGCGCAGCATAGCAACAGTGGCTGAGTGCATGTTGAAAGCAACAGACACCGAACAACTCTTGAGGAAACCTACCGTCCCATCAGAAAATCCTGCCCCGTTTGGTTTAGTGTAATGAAATAAAAACTACACACACATACACACACAAACACAAAAGTTACACATATATATACAGAAAGATGAACACACAGACAGAAAAGCAGTACAGACAAAAACATGAACACATTCACACCGTAAAAAAAAAAAAATCAATTCAAACACACATGAATAGACAAAGATTAAAGGACGCTAATGTTATGGTGTTATTCAATTCTCATTGCACTGAATGTGGCAACCTCAAATTGGACGGCAAATGTCATATACTCACCCTTTTGCTGGTCTCTCGAGCTGTAATCTCCTGCATATCAAAAAGCATCATTTAAAAAAATCATAAAATTAATGATTCATCTTAACAAACTTTATAAACATCTCACTAATATAAGACTCATGTGTGACCAAAATGTGTCTCATTGATCGTTTAATAAAAAAAAAAGCTGGCTTGCGCCTTGATGTTCTTGCAGTATGTGTCTTTCTCTAAATGCTGCTGATCTCCGCCCCCTTTTCAGAAGAGGGCGGTGTCTTTACAGCTCTGACAACAACAAACAACACATCTGTGCATGTTTTAAAGCCTTGTGAGTTCATTCTTTGAGCACACAGATAAAGTGCGCACAAGCAAAATGTCAGATGACGTGTTGTACGTTTAAAAAGCGGGATATGTAACTGCTTACATATAATTTTACCTTCGATTTTTGCAGTGATCCCAGCATTAGGAAACACAGGTCCTCCAGGACGTCGGATGTCTGGCAACATCAAATGAATTATAGACAGTTAAAACATCTGAAAGATTTAACATAATTAAGCAACACAGTTAACTAAAGAGAATATAAAAATAAGTTTGACTATATTTATTTAGAATTTTACATATTTTCCTGTCAAACATTTTCAACAAACATATATATTTTTTACACAAACATATTTTTAAAGTTATAAATAAAACAAAATAAATGAATGTTATGATTATTGGAGTATGTTTTATCGACCTTATTCTTCAATGCTGAAGTCGCTCGTTTTTGCGATTATTTTTTATCTTTCGATTCAGGCCCCGTTTACACTAGTGCGTTTTAGTTTTAAAACGGCATTTTAGCATGAAAACGATCCGCGTCCACACTAGCGTTTCACCCAGCGTCTCTCAACAGATCTCCGTCCACATTACGCCACCAAAAACGTATATCACGTGACCATTCGCGCACTCTGGGCATGTGCGTTCAAGTATAAACAGGAAGCATGTGTCTCGCTCAGCATTTGGTTATTGTTAGTCAACAAACGCTGGTTGAACGATGAACACGATGGTAAAGAAAGCAAGAGAGGTCTTTTTGAGGACAGACGACGAGGTCGAGTTGTTACTTAAAGTAACAAATTAATTTAAAACATCCATGGCTATTGAAAATACAGTGTTTACAGTGAAGGCTGGTCTGCTGTCTACTGGTGACGTTATAACCACGTGCGCTTGACGAATAAGGAAAAGATACACAATGACCCAAAAGCCCCAATCCCGTAGCCAATCTCCAACATCCACACTGAGACGGAGCAGCAGCATTTTAGAATGAAAACGGTCTCTCCAGCGTTTCCAAAATGCTCCGTTTTCGCGGCTCGAAAACTCTGGCGTAGTGTGGACAGATGGCGTAACCGTAGCAAAACTTATGCGTTTTAAAACGAAAACACACTAGTGTAAACAGAGCCTCAGTCGCCTATGGGAGAAATGACTAGGAATAATATACGGCAGAAAACGAACTACTCGCTCTACAAACAAGTGTTTGCATGACTATACAGAAAAAGCAGAACAATATAATCTGAAAACATCAGTTTGCAACATCAAGAAGCATAATGAGCTGTTTTTAACATCTGAAAATGAATGGAAGTTCAAAGATTCCAATGGCTGCGCCCCCTCGCACGTGGAGAATAAGGTCAAAAAGAAAATACTATTTTTAGAAATCAAATGTTTCATTCAATTTGCTTGCAATTTCTTTGAAACTGTGGGAACAATTTATCGACAATTTCTGAGAACAAATCATTTCTGCAACAATAACAAAAAGACAATAACGAGAATCAAGAAAGAGTTTTTATAGTTAAGTCAAACTGAAATTAAATTCTTACACCAAAAAAATCAATAAATATTTAACCGAACAATGAAAATATCAATAATAAAGACCTTAAGGATAATTTATTCATTTAATTAAACAAAAGCCATTAAAATAGCTGACATCAAATAATATTTTACTGAAACATTTTTTTTATATTATTATGATTTATTATTTTAAATTGATGCGATAAATTAATGAAACCAAAATAAGTAATAAAAACATATTGTTAAGCAATAAGTAATAAAGACATATTTTTAAGCAAAACTGTGAACATGACTAAACCTAAAATTGCTTAATGAAAGGAAAATAAAAGCTAATTGAAACTAGGAATAAAAGCAGTATCTCGGTGATACAAAAAAATCGCTCCATTACTCACTCTAAAGGACGGGTCTGCAGAGAGGTAGAACGAGCACAAATCAGTTATCTACAAAGAAAAACACAAAACACGGCTGCAATTATAAGGCCTGCATACATGGACATTCAAAGAACAAATACAGGAAGCGAAAGCAAACCACATAACATACTGTATATATTTTTTTTGTCTCTGTTGTTTTTCTCTATGGCCGTAAACATGCATTAAACTGTGCTTTCATATCCCAGTCTCTAGATCCCCAGGTTTGCCCATGTAATTGCTCATGGACACACAGTCAGCACATGTAAACAAAGCAGAAATGTAATCATCACCTTCGAGGGCAAAGTTAACTGGTATTAAAACTGAACAAATAAGGCATAAGACATTTATGATGAACTTTTCGTCTCTGGGGAACAGTGTATATAGCTGAAGCCGTTATGAGAGATTTATTGGGAGAGTTTAATGTAATTCATACACACCTGGGTTAGTAGCTGCTCATGCTCTAGTGAAGACGGATTCAAGAGCATTGGAGCACCTGCAATTCATGCACAGATCATTATTACACTAAAATGAAAATGATTAGTTGACTTTACTTAAAACAAGTCAGTAAACTTGTTGTTTTTAAAACGGTTAGTTGAATTTACTTAAATAAGTGAATAAATTCTTTGACTTCAGATTTTTTAATAAATGAACTGTGCACAAATGTATAAATAAAGCTAAATCAACTTAACAGTGTTGCAAGTTACAGTGGGTTTACTTACTTTTTTATGTATAGTCAACTTGTCAATTTTAAAGCAATGGAATTACTCTATTATAGTATACATTTGTTAGACATGTTGTAAAATTGTAAATAAAAGGATGATTATTGGAGTACATTTTTGTACAATTATTAATGAATCAAACAAACTATTCTGAATGAAAATAACTTTCCATTTTCACCTGTTATCCATACTAAACATACTAAACTGTTTCTGCCACAGAATAAAAAAGGAAATTCTGACATTTTTTATTAATCATTAATAAAACTCATTGTGAATTAACGTCTTGAAATTTTTATTTTTTTTTTGGAATGAAAATGTCAAAGTTTCAAACATATAAATTATGATTCAGTTTTTTTTTTTCAGAATTGCTTCAAGTATGTCTTGCAATTGTCAGACTTTACATTTAACAAAGCAGACTTTGCCTTCAGAACCAAGTTTGTAGTCGCAATTAGTTAAATAAAAGTGAAGAATTGTGAAAAAAAAGTCAGATTTGGGAGAAAGCAAATAAACTTTTTTGAGAAAACTGCCAGATATAAACTCAGAAATTTCTTTTAATCAAATTTTAGTTTATAGCTCAAAATTCTGACATTTTCCAACAGATTTGTGTAACATTTTACAGTTTGGAGGGTAAAAAAGTAAAAAAAATTAATAAATAAACTTTTACATTCAGAATTGTGGGGGGGGGGGGGGGGGGGGGGGGGGGGGTGGGGGGACATAGTAATTTGAGACAGAAATCAGAATTGGAAGGAAAAAGTAAAAATATTGAGAAATCAACTTTTATCCCAAAATATTTAGCAGTATAGGAATTATAAGTAACTTGGAATTATGAGTAAAATATATACATCTGTGAGATATAAAAATCATTATTGTGAGATACAAAGTTAGAATTCCAAGGAACTTTGGGAAAGAAAAGGCAGAAAATGAATTCTGTGAACAAATCTAAATTCTGACATATAAACTCTGAATCCTGGACAAAGAAAACTACTTTGATCACAACATAGATATAAATTTGCCTACCTGCCTAAATTTTAAAACTACCTATATTTTCATGAGTTTTCTTGCAATTGCATCACCAAATTGCCAGTCAATCTGGAAACGGACAGCTGTAATCCTTATGAGGTTTCATTAAATAAATCTAATTAGTCCTGCTAATGGATTTTCTTGTTTTGGTGTTCTTTCCCCTTTTCTCAATGGAATAAGCCCTAATGTAACAGCATTTCTTTATTGATCTGCTGTTTGGATCTCTCAATCTGGCTTTCCTTTCGTACCATTTCTGTCAAAGTGTGTTTCCTATGACCGATTTATAGGACTCGTTAAATTAAATCATCAGACTGTAAATACTCAAGTAGAAGTCAATACCAGAAAAACAAATGTACTGTTATTGTACACTTTTAAACTTGCATGCATCTTAATGCCCCTCTGGGTGTTTTATGACATTTAACAGTCATGATATAATTATATCTGTGTATCAATAAATGAGTCACACAGTTGTCAAGGCTACTAATCTGACAACATCTCTCCTGGCGTTTCTTACACTGTCATTATATTATTCAAATTCATGTGACATCACTGCTGACAAAATTGCCAAGCGCTCTAATGTAAAATAACATTTTTCCAGTGACGTCATAATTAGCAGTTACACGACTGAATCTAATTTGACAATAAATGGCTCTTGGTGTAGAGTGAATGCTTTATTGCTGATGATTGGTCTTTTTTTTTATTCTTGTGGTGTAATGATTAAAATTCATAAAATGATTCATAAAATAAATCTGTTGCATAGCACTGTTTACTCCGACCTCATTTTGCAGGTCTTTTGGAAAACATCCAATATTTTAATACTGCTAATTAGCCCCAAACTAACAAGGCACACGCTCAGAAAAATATCAAACATAAAAGCTGTCACTGCGGCCATTACCATTCAAGAGGTACCATTTCAAGAGGTACTAAAGTTATATGAATAATAAGTAATAAGCATGTTTAAGGCATTTATATGCACACAGAAGAGTGAGGTGGTGTAAGTTTTAAAGTTTTGAAAAGTTATCATTCCAGTATGAGCTTTTGCTTTCTTCTAGAAGATCATTCAGTTTAACAGATTTTACGTATGTACACTTAAACTTAATGCATCACAGTGACGCATTACCACTAATATCTGACACACTAATGCAGCACATTTGAACCACAGGCAAAAGGTCCAAGCCTTCAATATAGATCAAAATCATTTACAGGCACTGGCTCCAAAGATAATGGCAAAGATTTAACACAAATGTTTTTGTTCCAAAAAAAGATAATTTTAATGAAAAGTTCTTAAAATAACCACTTTTCTTATTAACAAAAACATTAAAAAGAACATTTTACACTATAAATAATATTTCGTGGAATAAATTGTTAAAGGGAAGGTTCACCTCAAAATAAAAATTCTGTCATCAAGTTAAAAACCTGTAACCTTTCACTTCCATATTAAGAAATTTACAATTATGGAAGTCAATAGTTACAGGTTTTTAGCTTTCTTCAAAGTGTCTTCTTTTGTGTTCAACAGAAAAAAGAAACACACACAGGTTTGGAAGCACTTGAGGGTGATTAAATAGTAAGTAAATTTTCATTTTTGGATGAACTATATCCCTTTAAAGGTTTGACATCAACGGATAAATACAAAACCTTTATTTAAAAGTGTAAAATCAAGTTGGACAGCAAAAGCACTCATTTTACACATGCACTTTAATGTCTTCCATTACAGTTTGTAATTTCTTCTTCATTTATCATATATATTGTTTGTTTGTTTGTTTGTTTTCATTTGTCAATTAGTCTTTTTAAAATAAATAAATACATTTTTAATATACATTTTTAACAAATGTATATGTAAGTTTTTTGCCTACACAAGTCATTTTACTCAAACACATAACTGTAAATCGTAAATCCAGATTAACTGGAATTGAATAAATACTAAAATAGACGAGACTAAAGCTTTTATCCTTTGGGGAAACCACACTGGACTCCTTCGCTTTGGGTTTTTCCCCACAAGAAGAATATGACGCTACAAAAGCTTTAGGCTGGTTATCTGATGCAGTCAGTTTTGCAGATAAATTGTTATATTATTTCTCGAAATGTTATTTTTATTCATTCAAAATATTTTGTAATTATTAGCCTACTATTAACAAAATAGTTGCGCAGTTTCAACCCAACAATTTAGATTTCGCTTTGACGGAATGAAACCCCTCACATGGAAAACCCACACGTGAGAAACTAGAAATAAAGTTCTAGACGACAAAACTTCTGAAACTACACAATTCAAGCACGATTAAAACAGTAATAACGTGGATGTATGGTTGGACTTACTTGTGGTGATGGGTATGAAGGAGAGGAGAAGTACCGCGAGCATCAGGGCGGAGGTGTTTCCCGGGCTCATCGCGCTGTGAGCGGATGCGCGTTCACACTGACTGCTGTTCCTCATGCTCTCTGTCTGTCAGTCTGAGGCTTTAATTCTCACTCACACTTACCAGGCAAACATTATCAACTCTCGCAGTTACACGCCCTCCTCCTAAACCCACGTCATAATGAATGACCCCCTGCACGTGATAAATTTACACAAACGATTATGATAGACGAGTGAACATCTTTCACCGTCAGTGGAAATAAAAAACCTTTATGTTAACCTGCCATGTTAACATACATAGGCTGCTATGATAATGCTTCTTTACATACAATAGATTAGACTTTTTTTAAAGAATATTGTTTTTTGAGTGACAAACGTTTGAGAAATAAATATTTGAAGAGTTTTGGGTTGAAAGACTAGAAATATAACCATTACAGGGATCACACAGAAAAGTGATGATATACACTGAGTGATATACATGCACCATTACTGTTTATATTCATTAAATATGTATGTTGTCGTCCCTCTGGTTGACAACAGTCATTACATACTAGAAAAACACATTCTATTAAAGTAAGGGACGTGTTTGTCTGAAGTGTTTATGGTTAAACAAAAGAAAAAAATCAAAGGAAACCTAATAAACAACATATACAATGTTCTGTATTCACAGTCTTTCTTCAGCATATATTTGTGTGAGAAATAAAGACCTGTTCATCCCAGATATGATCAATATTAGCATCCACACAAGCAGACATTAGCCTATCCTTCTGTTTATTATGAAAGTGCTTTTGTCTTCAAAGTTGTAGTAAAAATTAGGCAACAGTGATCAAAGTTTTTTTTGAATGATTTTAAAGACACAGTATGTGATTTTTGTCACTAGAGGGTGTATATTAACAACAAACAAAGATGTAGATTAATCACTCAGTGACTGAGTGTAGAATCCAGAGAGTTGTAGTCTTCATGACATCATAAATCATGCTCACGTATGAGCTATTCAAACGGTATTATCGTGAATTATTATTATTATGTACTGTCAGGCATGTACTGGCCATTGGGACAACCGGGAGATTCCTGGTGGGCAGCGTCCTTAGTGGGCCGGTGTGCATGTTATTTTTAAATTATTTTTTAGTTGTAATTCTATCCTCAAAATTGTTGTTTGATCCCAGGCTTTTGTGTCTAATTGGCTGCAGGAAGCTGACAGGAACTGCGAGACTGACTGTGCTTTTTAAGTTTACAATCAGCACAGTTGACGTTTGGCTGAGCGGCGACCAATCAGAATCGAGTTCGGGTTTAAAGGCGGTTGCTGAGGTGCTGAGGCGACACAGAGCCGGTGTTACACCATATTCTGTGACCGTCGAAATCTGTGACCCTTGAGGACGTGGCTGCGTAATCTACGCAAACTACGTACAGTTGGCCTTTTAAACCAGCGACAGCAAAGTCTATGGAAAACATTTGTTTAGAGTAGCTGTTTATGCGTATTCAGTGCATAAATGCTTACTTGCTCCCCAAAAACACGTGTTGTAACAAATATAGGTTACAGTACGTGCGAGAGCCGTGCACGTTTTTAAAACATTAATTTCTCACTGTTTAGCCATTTATGTATTATAATAATATTATTATATTAATAAATATTAATATTATATCGATCACGTGTTGTTAACATGTTGGCCAACATCAAATGAAGATCAGTCTTTATTCTGTTATTCAATCTTTCTAATATTTGTAATATTTATTTTATAAAATTATCTATCTATCTATCTATCTATCTATCTATCTATCTATCTATCTATCTATCTATCTATCTATCTATCTATCTATCTATCTATCTATCTATCTATCTATCTATCTATCTATAAAACATTACTCTTACGGAGAGTCCCTAAAAATATCAGACATGTAAAGGCATGGTGGGCCACTCTAGATCATGTCCAGGGTTGTTTTTTTTGTCCCAGTCCAGCCCTGTGTACAGTGGTCCCTCGTTAGTCGCAGGAGTTACATTACGTAAAAATAACCCACAATAGGCGAAATCCATGTAGTCAGCTTTATTTTTTTCAATTATTACAGATGTTTTAAGGCTGTAAGACTGAATGTAACAAACCGAAGATTCATTTATTCCGTAATGGCGCCATACAGCCACGTAACTTCTACCTTAGCATGTCCAGAAGGCCAATTTTTTGTGCGATGGTTATCTTTCTTTGCCTTATGGGTGCTACCGCAGGTGCATTTGAGGGTGCTGAATGTCTCGACAACATTGTGGGGTTTATTGTGGAGAAAAACTGCATGGAGATTGATTGACAATGTATATCTTTAGCATTATCATTATTTTCCTTTATCTAGTTACCAATGTCTTTATAGTTATTGTCCATGGTGTGAACATTTGTTGTTAATATGCTATGTTAATATCAACCCAGACTCATTCTGAAAATGTACTGCTGAATACATTTCCGGAGAGTGCCAAATATGTCCCAGGAGCTATGTTTTTTTGCTGTTTTTGTTTTCATGAATACACCAGAGGCCTTTTTGAAAACACAAATTTCTCTTGCGTGTGCCATTCACACCTGCTGTTCTTGCGTAAATCCACCACAGGCCGCTGTCAACTGACTAAATGACTGACTGACTGACCGATTGACTGACCCACCCTCCACCTTCCCTAAACCCTACCAATAGTGTTTTCAAAAGCACCGACTGACCCGCCCACCCACTTCCCTAAACCCAACCGATAGTTTTAAAAAGTAATCCAGAAAAAGAAAAGCCCTGATTTTCACCACATTTTCAGATTTTACCACATTCTCACCATTATTTACTAGTTTATTTAATTTTTTAGCATGTGTTTTTGTCTTACCAGCTTTCTGGAACTGTTCTTCGCCGGACTCAAACCCTGTCGTCGTGGTCAGCTCCTCTCTGTGTCTTAAGCCCATCAACGTACATGTCGAGTTAACTGGACAAACTGGTAATAGCGGGAAAGCTGTCCACACAGAGGTAAGCGTCAGCTGATAAATGCAAAAAGAAACGGCATCGTACCACCACGTAGCGTTCGTTTTAGAGACGAAATGCAGCCATATGTACTTCTGGCTACATAATTCATGATCTCCAGAAACGTCTATAGGGCTGTGTTTTCAGAATGAGCCTGTGTTGGTTAATATAAGCTGTATAGGCAGAATAAGTCATGTGTCAAACAAGTGAAAACGTATGCAAGAAAAACAAAATGAATAATTAGAGCTTAATGCCAGATATGTTGATGTCTCATGAGTCAATCTGCACAAATAACTAAACATTAATTACAATTAGAACATTATTACCTAGTTTAATCCATGGCTTCAGCAAACGATGAGCTTTTGTGTAATGTTTAGTGGGCCCAAACTCACACATGAGCTCACACTGTGTGTTTATAACAATATGTCTTCCAACATATAGCAGAAGCCCACATTTTCACAAAAACAACACACATCTTCCCTCTCAATTAAAATCAATAGCATCGGCTCTCATGAGAGTTTGCTGCCCCACAGAGGTAGATGTTTTCCAGGGTCAACATATTTTGCTGATCTTAAAGCATTTTTTGTTTGTTTGTGTTTTACAAAAATTTAATCCAAACCTAAACCCTATATGGTATACACTGTATATATATATATAAACCTACACTGTAAAAAAAACCTTCTTCCCTTAATCTTAACTTAAGTCAGTAATAATATATTAAACTTTGTATAGCTAAAAAAATAAATAAATTGTTGAAACCTGATTCACAAAGTGTACCCATTTTACTCAGATATGATTGGATGACTGGAATGTTGTTTCTGGATCAGCAGCAATGGTGTCAGCCCAGGAGCATGTTGTGTTTGGTAAAATGAGGTTTTGCCACCACTACATACATCATTATCTGCACTGTCCCTTTGAGAGTGTGTTTCAGCACTACATTATGTGGACAGCTCCAGAGTCAGGTCACCAGGCTAAAGTTCCCCTTGAGTCCAATTACGAAACGATTTTACTCTCTAGGACTCTAATTGTAGAAAAGTGCAAATGTGTGACTTTGGGATTCTATTTCAAATCTAATTCCTAAACATGAGGAGAAAATCCTGTAAATGTCAGTCAGACAGTGTTCATTAATTATCTACTACACACTAACAAAACTCATTTTAACATTCCTGGAAAGAACTAGACTCACATGCCAGTAACATATCATTTCAATCCATTTTCCTCAGAATTTTAGATGTCTGATGAACACTAGACCACAGGGGTTGTACATTAGATTTTGAGCACATTATGTCATACAGTTATCAGAAAATGTAATTTTATATATTTACTTCCCTCTGCAATCTATTCTCACAAAACTCCTGGCGTTCAAACACAGTTTTTATGCACCAGGACTGCTGGAAGTATAAAATTGCTCTCTAACATACCTGAGAGGACCAACCATTACAAAACAATTCAGCAAAATCGCTTTTGGTTCTTTTTGGCAAATGCCTCTCTAGGTAGTTTTCAAATCAGAATAAATAAAAAACGGATTGGTCTTGGTCGGGGAAAAAAAATGAACTCAGCTACATACACCCTTAAAGATAAGGATTTTTTGTTGGCCTTGATGGCTCTCAGTTAAAAAAAACATTCACAGAACCTTTTTAAACTGTAAGAAAAGGCTGTGATTTTAATCTTAAAAACCCTCTAAAAGGCATTGTTTTTTATTTTATTTTATTTAACATAGTGGCTCAGTGGTTAGGACTGTCGCCTCACATCAAGAATTTTGCTGGTTCGGGTCCTTGGCATTTCTTTGTGCATATTCTCCCCGTGTTCCTCCAGGAGCTCTGGTTCCTCCACAGTCCAAAGACATGCACGATAGGTGAATTAGGCAAATTAAAAAAATCTGACTGTATGAGTGTAAGAGTGTATGGGTGTTTGATAAATAAGACACTAAGCCGAAGGAAAAATAATTAATGAAAACTCTCTGAAAATGATACACAGTAAAAACCTGTCAACTGTTTAACAGTACGTTTTCTTAATAAATTCTGTATATTAATTCATTCATTTTCTTTTTGGCTTAGTCCCCTTATTAATAAGGGGCTGCCACAGTGTAATGAACCGCCAACATATCCAGTATATACACTGTAAAAAATAAAAAGTTGAGTCAACTTAAAATTTTAAAGCAACCGGCTGCAAAGAAATTTTGAGTTTATTGAACTTCAGTGGTTGATGTTAAGCCAAATTATTTTTTTAAGTTGACCGAAAAGGCTGGTTTAAGTCAATTATACTTTTTTCTATAATATTTTTTTCAGGGTTTTCACCTTTAACGGACAGGATAGTAGAGAGTATTGACAGGAAAGCATGGGAAGCAGAGAGAGGGGAAGGATCGGCATAGGACCACAAGGCGGGAATCAAACTCAGGTCGCCGTGAACACTGGAGTGCATGTGTCGACGCACTAACCACTACACCACTGGCGCCGACAAGTCAATTATACATTATGGAATAATTGCTTTGCAGCCGGTTGCTTTAACATTTTAAGTTAACTCAACTTTTTATTTTTTGAAGATATGGAGAAATCAAAATTTAAAGTCTCCTCAACTTAATTTTTTACTTTCATTGAACAAACAGTTCCAAACATGCAGTTGAATCATTTTTATACAAAAATAAAGCAACCGGCTGCAAAGAAATTTTGAGTTTATTAAGCTTCAGTGTTTGAAGTTGTGCCAAATTATTCCATAATGTATAATTGACTTGTCGGCGCCAGTGGTGTAGTGGTTAGTGCGTTGACACATGCACTCCAGTGTTCACGGCGACCTGAGTTCGATTCCCGCCTTGTGGTCCTATGCTGATCCTACCCCTCTCTCTGCTCCCCATGCTTTCCTGTCAATACTCTCTACCATACTGTCCATTGAAGGTGAAAACCCTGAAAAAATTATTATATATACGCTTTTACAATGTAAATTGTGTCAAAGCAGCTTCACATAGAAGGTTATAGTAAACTGAAACAGTTTCAGTCCAGTTATTAATGTTGGAGTTCAGTTCAGTTCAGAGTTGTTTAATATTCACTACTTAGAGTCCAAACACTGAAGAGTAATCCATCGGTGCGCAGCTCTAGCTGCAGTCTAGGCGCTGGAGGCTGGAGAACTCAAGGCTCGTTTGTCCTTGGAGGGTCACAGGAATCAGTCTCTTGCTTGCTACTCCGCCAAGCACCAAGCAGCTGCTCAGGATACAGCGTGGTCCAGGATTATGGAACCTTGGAATCGTCTCATCGCGGGTCCTGGATCGCATCCGTGGCGCTGCATAGTCTCTGAGGGCCTCGGGATGAGTATCCCCAGATGGAAAAATTAGCGATTAGCGATTTAAATGAATGAAATATGCTGGTTTACAGTAAAATTTAAAAATGTATTTTATGGTTTGTATTGTATTTCTGACTATAGTTGTGGCAACCACAGCTGCCTTTTTTAACCAATTTTTTTATGGATTTGTCCTCAAATACTGGAAAATGGTTCTTTAGATTATAAAACTGTTATTCACATTGCGTGGTTCTTTGAAGAACTTTTCAGTAAAGATTTGGGGAAAACAAAAATAGGGGGAACAAAAAATAGTTTTTCAATTCAATTCACCTTTATTTGTATAGCGCTTTTACAATGTAGATTGTGTCAAAGCAGCTTCACATAGAAGGTTATAGTAAATTGAAAATGTCAGCCCAGTTATTTTTCTAAGGAATTGCTATGAAAGCCACTTTTTAAAGCACATTTTTTAAAAAGATTATTCACACATACACTATATATACACACATCTGACTTAACAGGGCCAAGAAATGATTACTTTTGATATAGATGAAAATTCTACATAATAAAACACAAAATGATCATTTTATTAATTTTACCATGTAAATCAGACAAAAACTATTTCCTTGTTTTAGCAAACTATAGCCTACAGTATAGTTCAGCACTGTGATATTACTGCTGGTCAGCTGAGAAGTGTAAGCAATTTGACAGTAAAAACCATCAGAGCCAAATGGATCTGGACTAGTTTTATAGGCCATCTGCTGGGATTTCACCTGAAGTGCACATTCAGACACAGGAAATAATTCAATTAAGCATTGATTTAAAAGGGACATGGCCTTGTATGCAAATATTGCATGGCCTTTAAGTGTAAACAGAATTTGACTACAGGTGATACAGGATGTGATTTGGCTGTTTACTTTTGACCATATCTGAGGCTCCATAGCACAAAAATAGATCACATAAACTATAAAAACAAAAACTTTTTGTATGGTGGTCTACTATTCAACCACTACCGTACGAGCTTAAATATACAATTATATACAGTAGGTGTCAAGAGTGATTATGGACCTGCGTTGAGATTTCTGAGATGTGTATTAGTGTGTAAGATTGACAGATATAAGCTACACATGATAACGTCTGAATCCCATATTAATGCCGTTTATGAGAGGCAGACATGCAGTTGATATTGTGCATGCTTTATTAAACTTAAGCCATTTATGCATTGAGGGAATTCAACACCCACTGCTATCTGATGCACTTTATTGTTTAAATAGAAGTATATGTGGAGGAAATCAAATACGAATATAGTTGATATAAATGAATTCAATGATTCAATATAGATTTAATGAGTCATTGAATTATTAGAAAAACAATGCACATCAGTTTATTACTTTGTAATAGATCAGCAGACCGAAGCCAATTACTCCCCTAATTTTATGGTTCCCACGCCTAGAGATATTGCTCTGCATATGTCCACTCTGAAGAGGTATATACTTTTTATTCTACAAATAATTGTGCAATAATGATAAAAGAAGATTCCCTTTCAATAAAAACAGCCTTTAAGCGCCGACTTCGTTCATCATATTTACTTATTTGTATATTTGATATTTACTTATTTGCATATTCAAAGTTTTTTTAAAAAGCACACACAAATATATTTTTTTCTAAATTTTTAATAAGTCATGGGTAGGCCCACACAGAATCTGCGCGCGCAGAATTCCGCAGATTTCCGCAGATTTTTAGCCCATCGTTGATTCTGTTTATTTACTTGTGTAAATGTGTAAATTTATATTTATTCCTTTTTAAAATTAATTTCAGTAATAATATTGACTAATATGAAAATATTTATATGATTTATTTACAAAGCTGTTTGTAAAGTAATATTTTCTGTCTTTTAGTAGAGATTTTATATGAGATACTTGCTTTGTTTACTAAATAAAGTTAATCTAATTGGATTCACACTGTAAGCATTAAATAATAGTTAAAAAGGTGTTACTTTTTATTTCATATATTAAGATTTTAGTTATGATACTCCCAAAATCATTCCGTATAAATCCGCAGATTTTGAACAAAATTTTGTTCAGAAATGGCAAAAAATGTCCGCAGACTCCGTCTGGCCCTAGTCATGGGGAATGCATTTTATTTTAGGGGAGAAAAGGGCAGAACTTTTTACCCTATTCACCTGCAGTGTCCTGCATTCTCATTAAAATAAAAAGCATATTTGCCATCTATATTTTTTTATAAATTTCCAATTAACTAGGAAGGGGAAGCCATTGGAGTGCGATTGAAAAAAATAAAAAGCCCAAATTCAGTCTTTTTTAATCGGCTTTGTCCTGTTTTGGGGTGTGGATGCTGCTCCCTTGAGTAGGATGGAGATACAGATAATATGATTGCACCAATGTCTGTTTAATATCTCCTCATTATGAAAATGTCAAGCATCTTGGTGCGACGAGCTTTAGAGTAAGATCCTCAGCGCTGGGATATGGCCTAACATTTCCGGGCATCTTCCCAATATGTGCAGATTTGATCAATGGGGTTGTACATGTTAATATGTTTGAGTTAAAGCATGCCTTGAAAACACATATCCCAGTGTGTCCACCTGTGTAGGTGAAACCAAGCCTGCGGCTGTGCATGTGTAAAGGAAGATGTGCTGAGACTGTGTGTCTACATCATGACGCACACGGGAGAGCAAGATTTGATACAAAGTTAAGCATAGTGCCGCTGGGAAATATCGGCTAAATATCAAAGTGAATAAATAATCAGCGAATATCCTTTACAAGAGGGTTATTGCTGGAGTTTTGGAGGATTGGGACTGGATGACTGAGAAGCGTCGGAGAGGCTGAAATAAATACAACGGGAGGTTAAAGAGATGATTTATTCAGCAAGAGGGACTGAAAAGGAATGAGGTGAGAATGAAATTAAGAGGATTAATCAAAGAACAACCACACCGCAGAGTCAAAACAGGCATATAAGACGAAAACATATATATGCACATTAACTAAATGAATATGTGATTCATCCTACGGAGGAGTAATATCAGCATGAGCAATAGTTGCTTATCAGACAGAATATTCAGTCACACAGAGACAAAAAAAAAAAGATTGTCTTTCAACTGCAGTTTTATTTCATACACATATAAGACCAGAAAGAGCAAGAATTGAAATGTGAGCACACATTACTGACAGAACACACACACACACACACACACACACACACACAAAAACAATTTATCCAATAAAGGAGCAAAAGTAAAATCCAAAACAGGAGTAAGAAACAGGAACTAAATCTAAAATGGTGACACCAGAAGAACAGCTCAGATAACTTCTTACCAGGGTTCTTCAGAGTTCTTACCAGGTCTACAAAATATGATCATATCACCCCAATTTTATCCTCTTTATACTGGCTGCCTGTTAAGTTTCGTATTGAGTTTAAAATATTGCTTCTTACCTATAAAGCTTTAAATAATCTAGCTCCTGTTTATCTAACCAACCTTCTGTCTCGCTACAATCCAACCCGCTCTTTAAGATCTCAAAACTCAGAGCTTCTGGTAGTACCCAGAATAGCAAAGTTAAGTAAAGGGGGTCGAGCCTTCTCATTTATGGCTCCTAAACTCTGGAATAGCCTTCCTGATAAGGTCAGAGGCTCAGACTCACTCTCACAGTTCAAAACTTAAATACCTATCTTTTTGGTAAAGCATACACTCAATACATCACATAGCGGTAAGATGCATAAATGTCCTTCACGCATCTCGTTTATATACACTATGAGCAGCAGCTATGCTAATTATTCTCTTTGTTCTCTATTTCCACCTGGGGATACTCATCCCAAGGCCGCCAGAGACTATGCAGATGCACTATGCAGATGCGATCCAAGTCCTGCGACGAGACATTTCCAAGGTTCCATAATCCTGGACCAGGCTGTTTCCTGAGCAGCTGCTTGGTACATGGCGGAGTAGCAAGCATGAGACTGATTCCTGTTATAGACCCTCCAAGGACAGACGAGCCTCGAGTTCTCCAGCCTCCGGCGCCTAGACTGCAGCTAGAGCTGCGCACCGATGGATTACTCTTCCGTGTTTGGACTCTAAGTAGTGAATATTAAACAACTCGGAACCGAACTGAACTGAACTCCAACATTAATAACTGGACTGACACTTTCAATTTACTATAACCTTCTATGTGAGGCTGCTTTGACACAATCTACATTGTAAAAGCACTATACAAATAAAGGTGAATTAAATTGAATAGCTTGATGACACCAACTAACTGAAATAAAGGAAAATAAATATACACAAGCTAAGACATGTTTGGTGACTGAGAAAGAACAGGGAGCAAGGGCATATCCACAGGTAAACTCATATGGCCTGTTTCCACTGAGTGGTATGGTACGGTATTGTATGCTTTTATGGTCGTTTCAAAAAGCGAAAAACCAAAAAGCAAACCGTACCGTACCACTTTTTGGGTACCCTTTTGAAAGGGTACCCAGCACAACAAAAGGGTACCAAAAGGCGGAGCTAGACGTGCAGCTGAACCCTGAATTGTTTACAGAGATACGTCACCAGAGCATACACAAGCAGAAGAATAGAACAAAGGAAATCACCATTTTTAAAAACACAGCCGAGACATAACACCGTTATAATCTATACATATAACAATGACCCATGATTGACCCGAGCTCAAACAAACCTTGTCATCATTTTGATGAACAGCCACAAAGCCAAGAAGAACAAAATCTTCTGTGTCCTGTTGTTGTTTTACGAGACTGTCTAAAAGCGCGAGCAGTTTCACTTTCTCCAGAGAGCTCGCCGCGCATCTGTATTTGAAATAACTGCTTGAGCTGATGATAATAAGGTGCACATGAATATTAAAGTGCTTCTGACATCCTTTCAGAAACGGACAAACGTGAGAGTGAAGCTTGAAAAAACAAAGGAGAAGCTGGAAAAACAAAGGAGCAAATGATCTTTTCAGCAACTTAAAACATAAACAAACTGCTATGTTTAACTATTATCATCACTTTTTGGACTATTATGAACTCTGAATGATGGAATTACTTTCTAACAAGAGAGAACATGTGCTGGTGAAGATTAAAGATAATTACAGAGGAGAGATTTTGCACTGACTGTGAGCTATATTTGGTGTTGATTTTGAACCCAAATAAGGACTACATGTATGCTGTGTGTAGTTTTTCTGTAATTGGTAACATATCGGTGACTGTAAGGGGCTGTATGTGTTCATATATGTTGCATTTATTTATTTATTTATTTTATAAAATTGCAGACATTGCAGTAGGCTATTTTGCCTTATAATTGATCTGCAGCTATAATCAAATTATAGTCTTAGAAAGGTTAGTAATGTACTAAATGTACACAAGTATTTATGTGTATAAAGCATCAGTTTTGTGAGAAGTGCTTCTCATATGATATGTGAACAACCTGTACAGCTTTACTTGCTGAGCGAGAATAACGTTGTCCGAAACTTTCTGTATCTTTGGTACCTTTTTGGCAGTGGAAACGCAAGCCTGATAAAGGTGACCCTCACTGGCCCGTACCTTATCGTACTGTACCACTCAGTAGAAACGGGCGAGCAGTTTTGGACTGATGTAATCTTTTGAGTGGTGTCTGTCGTAGTTTCCGGCTATTCTCTTAATAAATGAAACTCAGACTGGAGGTTATGAATATCAGAAGAATATATTTTATTAGAACAATTTCCAAAAAAGCAGAGACAGCCTGGAGCAGACCCATCTCTTGTCTCTCCCCAGGACAAATCCATTGTCCTTCAAATTTGCTACACCTTTTATCCTTGCGTCCTGTTATGACCTCTATTTAAAGCTCCCTCTTCTTCTTGGGCCTTACAATGTTCAGATCTAATGTACTCATAACTGTTTTTCCACATACAGTCCAAATTTGCCAATCATTAGTAGTGTTTGTTTATTCAAACATCTAAACTGGATCCTCTTTCCAATACAGTATGTGTCTTTTCAAACATACATGACGATTGTTTCAGCATTGTATCCCCCAGTCCTCTCTCATGCCCTTTTATCACCTCTTTGCCTTAACCTATCACCTGTTTTCAAAGACATGTAATGGCAGATTCATATGGCCATCTACTCACACAATTAAATGGCGCAAAATAACTGCCTGAGAAAAGTCAAGCGTGCAGCTGCCAAGATGCCACTTGCCACCAGTTTTGCCATATTTCAGAGCTGCAACATCACTGGAGTGCCCAAAAGCACAAGGTACTCAGAGACATGGCCAAGGTAAGAAAGGCTAAAAAACGACCACCACTGAACAAGACATACAAGCTGAAACGTCAAGACTGGGCCAAGAAATTTCTCAAGGTTTTATGGACTGATGAAATGAGAGTGAGTCTTGATGGGCCAGATGGATGGGCCCGTGACTGGATCGGTAAAGGGCAGAGAGCTCCAATTCAACTCAGACACCAGCAAGGTGGAGTACTGGTTTGGGCTGGTATCATCAAAGATGAGCTTGTGGGGCCTTTTCGGGTTGAGGATCAACTCCCAGTCCTACTGCCAGTTTCTGGAAGACACCTTCTTCAAGCAGTGGTACAGGAAGAAGTCTGCATCCTTCAAGAAAAACATGATTTTCATGCAGGACAATGCTCCATCACACGCATCCAAGTACTCCACAGCGTGGCTGGCAAGAAAGGACTAAAAGAAAAACTAATGACATGGCCTCCTTCTTCACCTGATCTGAACCCCACAGAGAACCTGTGGTCCATCATCAAATCTGAGATTTACAAGGAGGGAAAACAGTACACCTCTCTGAACAGTGTTTGGGAGGCTGTGGTTGCTGCTGCACGCAATGTTGATGTGAACAGATCAAAACACTGAAAGAATCCATGGATGGCAGGCTTTTGAGTGTCCTTGCAAAGAAAGGTGGCTATATTGGTCACTGATTTGTTTTTGTTTTGTTTTTGAATGTCAGAAATGTATATTTGTGAATGTTGAGATGTTATCTTGGTTTCACTGGTGGAAATAAATAATTGAAATGGGTATATATTTGTTTTTTGTTAAGTTGCCTAATAATTATGCGCAGTAATAGTCACCTGCACACACAGATATCCTCCTAAAACAGCTCAAACTAAAAACTACTTCCAGAAATATTCAGCTTTGATGTTAATGAGTGTTTTGGGTTCATTGAGAACATGGTTGTTGTTCAATAATAAAATTGGTGCTCAAAAATACAACTTACCTAATAACTCTGCACTCCCTGTAAACAAAATCCAGTTAGCTGAACAAAATATTGTTACTGAAAAGAACTAAAAAAACAGTTGTTGAGACAACTTAAAGTTCTTACTGCATCAGGTTGCCTTGTTTTTTATGTTTTCTCAACAATTTATTTTTTACAGTGTGGTAAAAGTTTATTTTAAAGAATTTTTTATTATTATTATTTTATTGTTGTCACGTTTGTATAAAGTCAAGTTAGAATCAACTCTCAGCTAAAGACATCCAAAGTCTGAACATCCAATGCATTAACAGCACAAAATCTCATTGGTTGAATCATCCTTCTCCGGTTGACTGTGTGTTGCGTAGTGGCATGGAAACAAAGCCATTATGAAGTCACCCCCCCTCCCTTTCCTCATGGAAAAAGACATTTGTCGTGTTTACAACTCTGACAATTAGTGCTTATCTGGAACAACAAGACTTCCAAGACATCCAAGATTTCTGCTTGAGGAACTAAGTAGAAATGAAACTTCATCTTTTATATGATTGTAGAACCGCAGGAGGGAAACGATGATTAAGATGATGATAATAGCAATGTAGAAAGATAAAAACATTCATTTCTGTAGGTCTTATGAGGTCACATATTGATACTGGGAAAGTTCAATAACTTTAGTTTAATGGGCAGAATTATTTGCTGCTTATCTACTGCGCCTCTTATTTAGTAACTTGGGGTCTCTGTGACCCAAGAGCATCATGGGAAAACCGTGACTCAGCTTCAAGCTGACCTGGGTGATTGATGTGACTCACACAACAAGTGTATTAGCGTGAATCTCTCCCGTCATACATCCACTCAATCCCCCACTCATTCCTACATCCTCAGCTCCACACCCCCAACAGTTTTCAGTTTGACCAGCAGTTTTAACACACAAAGTTTAGCCTGCTGGATCATTACAGCGAGGGCACATCATGTCAAACATGCAGCATCAGAGTAAATTGCAGTCAGGATGTTGTTCCTGACTCTGAACATACAGCACATAAAGAGCCTCTTATGTGCAGTTATTATAGAACGTATGTTTGGATTAGTTTTCATCATGCGCTGAAACAGCCCTGGCATCCTGCGTCTGCTTGTGATTGAAATGCTGAGCTATTTATATTGAAAATGTTCCATAAAATGAGTCAGAAGATCTAAACAACAGAGATATACAGCTTTCTTTCTTTCTTTCTTTCTTTCTTTCTTTCTTTCTTTCTTTCTTTCTTTCTTTTCTGTTCTTTCTTTCTTTCTTTTTTCTTTCTTTCCTTCTTTCTTTCTTTCTTTCTTTCTTTCTTTCTATCTTTTTTCTTTCTTTCTTTCTATCTTTTTTCTTTCTTTCTTTCTATCTTTTTTCTTTCTTTCTTTTTTCCTTTCTTTCTTTCTTTCTTTCTTTCTTTCTTTCTTTTTTCTTTCTTTCTTTCTTTCTTTCTTTCTTTTCTTTCTTTCTTTCTTTCTTTTTTCTTTCTTTCTTTCCTTTTGTCTTTCTTTCTTTCCTTTTGTCTTTCTTTCTTTCTTTCTTTCTTTCTTTCTTTCTTTCTTTCTTTCTTTTCTTTCTTTCTTTTCTGTTCTTTCTTTCTTTTTTTTTTCTTTCTTTCCTTCTTTCTTTCTTTCTTTCTTTCTTTTTTCTTTCTTTCTTTCTTTCTTTTTTTTTCTTTTTTCTTTCTTTCTTTTTTCTGTGAGTAACATTTGCTAGATGTTGTGAGAATTTCTCTGTTGAAATGTTCATTTTCGGTTTTGAATATGTGAGGAGTAAGAGATTTTTAGAATTTTATAATAGGACAAGCAAAAATGGCTGGAAGAAAATTGAAAAAGGAAGAAAATACAGAAAATGATGTAGTATTAGTATTTTCAAGTATGGTACAAGCAAGAGTCTTAACTGATTTTAATTACTATGTACAGTACAAATGGATGATTTGGACACTTTTAAAAATATTTGGTGCTATAATAGTGTTTTGTGTTGTGTAGATGAGAACAGTGTTATTTTTATACTTTTTTTAAATCTATGTTTTTTTTTTGATACAATTCTGAATTGATTTATTTATAGTTATATCATGTCTGTTTTAATGTAATAAAGTTTTTGTAAAATCAAAATCTTTCTTTCTTTCTTTCTTTCTTTCTTTCTTTCTGTAACATGCAAGCAAAGTGAGAATACATAACATACTATCAATTGAATATCAACATACTAGCACAGCCATACAGAGCAAACTAACCCTATAGCAACCAAATTACCCTAGCAACACCTTAACTAATGTGAAGAACACCATCACCACATTACCATTCAAAATGCCCAAGCAACATCAAAAATAAGATCCGAGCAACCATCAAAATATAGTAGCAAGCTGCACTCTCAGAAATAAAGGTACAGGAGCTGTCACTGGGGCAGTACCTTTTCAAAAAATAACTATTTGTAACCAAATAGTCCATAGTGCTACCTCAAAGGTGCATATTAGTGCCCAAATGTACCTAAAAAGTACATTTGAGGGACCATTATGGACCCTTCAGGTACAAATATGTATCTTTGACAGCTCTTGTACCTTTATTTCTTTTCAGCGTAAGACCCTATGAAAGCTGTTTAATCTATTTCTTTTCTCAAATTAAACTTTTTTCATTTTGCACCATTTTTAAAAAATACATTTCATTTGAATACTTAAAAAATGACTTATTGAGTAATCAAAAGGTACATCAAGAAACGTATTCAATTAGGAACCCTATAAAATTTTTTATTTTATTAGATTTGTTTCAAATTAAACTGAAAAATAAACAATAAAACCAGTGTTTTTTATTTTAAGGGTTCTCAGTAAGGTTGTTATTAGTCTTGGCACAAGTTTTACCGTTTAATACGGTAAATGTTATTATGAGTGGATTCATTATTCATAGTGATTCAAATTTATAAACTCACAATTAAATGACATAATAAATGACATAAATGTAGTTTAACAATATATTTCAAGCACAATTGCTTCACAGCAAGAAGTTCGCTGGTTCGAGCCTCAACTGGGTCAGTTGGCATTTCTGTGTGGAGTTTGCATGTTCTCCCCGTGTTCGCATGGGTTTCCTCCGGGTGCTCCGGTGTCCCCCAGTCCAAAGACATGTGGTATATATGTGATATGTGTCCGTAGTGTATGTGTGCGAAGGAGTGTGTATAGATGTTTTCCTGACATGGGTTGCAGTTGGAAGGGCATCCGCTGCGTAAAACATATGCTGGATAAGTTGGCGGTTCATTCCGCTGTGGAGACCCCAGATTAATAAAGGGACTAAGCTGAAAAGAAAATGAATGTATGAAGATATATTTCACCCAAAGTTGAAAATTCTCACTTTTACCTGATCCAAACATTTATGAGTTTTTTTTCTTCAACACAAAATAAGATTACTTTAAAATGTTGGAAACCTGTAATAACTGACTTCTATAGTGTTTGTTTCCATAAACTTCTTTTTTGTTGTTGTTCAACCAAAGAAAGAAACTCATAAAGTTGTTGAACTTGAGCTTGAGGAAATTCTCATTTTTAGGGTAAACTGGTTAACTGGTTACATTTAAAAACAGTTTTTAGAGCTATTGCACTTGCAAAAAGATCAGTGATAGTATTCCAACCGATTCCACCACACCAAACTCCAAGACAGCTGTTTCAATAGTAACCAGAAGATGCAGTTACAAACACTGAGAAAAAAAAACAGAGCAAAAATCAGAAGACAACACTGGAAGAACATGCATGTGAAGGGATGTGATGTTATATCATTTCTCCTTTAAAAAGCAAAGCGAGCACACTGACACCATAGTCACCAAACAACATGGATTGTAATGCAAAAAAAATAAAAATAATGTACAAAGCCCCTCCCCATAAAAGCAACAGTGTGATTGATAATTGATTCTAGCTGGAAGGTGGGAATACCTTTGTTAGGACAGTAATAATCAACACACATTACCCCATTCATAATAACGTGAGTGCACTGTCTTTGTATGTCAATATCTTTGCAATCTGTCTGTGAAGCTTAAAATGATCAAATTGTTAAACATAGTGTCACGGTTGCAGTTTTGTGCTCTCTCCGGATTGTCTGTTTTCACGTGGTGTTGTCTTGTTTTGATTGTTCACGTGTTATTGTTTTGATGTTCTGGGTTGGTCACGTGTTATGATGTCACTCAGCTATTCTGATTACTCACCAGCTGAGGGTCATTACTACGTCTTTATATATGGACATCGGTTCTATGTTTCTTTGTCAGTTCGTTACGTGTTTTTCACTTACCAAGTCTATGTCCAGGACTGTTGCTGTTTCCGCTGGGTTCCGTCTGTGTCTGTCCGAGTTTCCTGTCAAGTGCCTTTGTTCCAGTTGGAGCCGTCCTGTGTATTACATTTTGACTTGTCATTAAATCACTGCACTTGCATTTTGGATCCATACCTGATTACTCACACGTGATACATAGAACTACTTCAAACTTATATATCTGCTTCAAAATGACAACGATTTCAGTTTAATGAAAGCATCAAAGTTTATCGCTCAAACTTTTTAATCTACTACGCTACAGGTTATAGTGAACAAACTCATGCCGAAAACTGTCCACATCTGTAAATGTCAACAGTCACTTCCTCTAATGCGAAAATGGTGGTATCTTTCTCACACTTTCTCACTGCCTTTGTTTACAGTGAAAAGACCCTGGGTAATTAACCTTATCAATATGGCAAGATGCTGACATTGTGTCATTGCTACTTCACGGCAATCTTTTTCGAAATCGATGGGTAGAGAGCAGCTGCACACAATGTAGCTGCATCTGATAAGCCACTATGTAATTAATGCTTCCGCTGAGTGCGGCTGCAGGCATTAGAGAGGGAACTCCAGGCTGAGGGAATAAACATTGATATTTCAGGGTACTAATTAGAGGCCATGTTGTCTTTCAGAGGGATGAAGAGTTAATCAGCCAATACAGAAAAAAGGTGTGATGAACATATACAACAAAAGTGACACTTAAAGGGACATTCCCAGCGCCTACATTTAGGCCTGTCACGATATCTATTTTTTGCTGTACGATATATTGCACCAAAATATATCGCGATAAACGATACTATTGTCATTTTAAGACCTTTTTAGGCCACTCATTACATAATGGCTGTATAATAGCATCATAACGCAAGTACACTCTTCAAAAGAACACATAATATTTTGTACTTCAGAATATTTTATTTAATTTTAATATAAAATTTATTTTTTTAACAATTTAATGATTAAGCATTGGCATCAGAATGTGATGCATATCCAAAACAAATAATAAATAAATGTTAACAAAAACAAATGCAAGGTTAAAAAGTAACAGAGGCTGCGATATCTCTCATATCTGTGACACCTCCAATAGAAATAGAGAAGTTGTGCAATCAGCTAAAATGTTGCAAGAATTAGTTTTTATGTATGAGCGATATATATTGCATCACCAAAAATTATTGAGCACGTCCATGTATTGTGCGATATGTCGATATATTGATTATTGTGACAGGCCTATACCTACATTTGCAGATTTGTGCACTTCACCTCTTGTCTAGTTACATGATGGATGTCTTGTATTTGACGTTTAACTGGACATAAAGGAGAGGACATTACCAGTGACACACAACAAAGTGATGAAAAAGGTATGGTAACGCTTTTTTTTATGACCCGCAAAGTACCGCGTAAGTACAGTGAAATAACGTACTTTTCTGTACGTATAGTATAAGTATAATGAACATAAGTGTAGGTATAAGGGAACAAACTGTAATGCTTGGGTAATAAGGGGATTACGACCTGATATGCAACACGCAAAGTACCGCGTAAGTATATTGATTTTACAGTGTACTTTTCTATTAAGTGCAAAAACTCCCCTGTCCCATGCCGATCCTTCCTCTCTCGATCTGCTCCCTACACTTTCCTGTCTCTACCATCAAAAAGGTAAAAACACTGAAAAAGTCATGATAAAACAAAATAATAAAAAGGGGTTTGTTCACATTTGGCCCGAATTTGCTTTGAAAGGAATTTCTGTGTAAGAGTAGGGTACTGTGACGATCAACAAATAAGCATTAAAAGATTGACTGCAGTGTGTTTTTTGGGGGGTTGTAAAGACATCTAAGGGTATAACTGGACTGACACTGTTTTAATTTACTTTAATCCATGTGAAGCTGCTTTGACACAATCTACATTGTAAAAGCGCTGTACAAGTAAAGATGAATTGAATTGAATTATAAGAGAGCAAAGCTATTTTACACAAATCATACTACATCATACTACAAATCATACTACGTGAAGTTTATCCATAAACAATTTCGAGAGGGTCACGTGCTTATGATTGTTCCCCAGCTGTTACAGCTTCAGCTAATGACCGATTATCCAATCAGTCGATTCCTAGCTCCCTATAAATAACCAAACTTTTCTTATCTCAACATCTTCGTCTTGAAGAACCGCCCCCACCCACCCACACCTACTTTCCCTCCTTTCATATGGGCGACACAGCGGCCCAGTGATTAGCACTGTTGCCTCACAGCAAGAATGCCTCTGGTTTAAGTCCCTACTAAATCAGGTGGCATTTCTGTGCGGAGTTTTGCTTGTTCTCCCCGTGCTCGCGTGGGTTTTCCCCGGGCTCTCCAGTTTCCTCCCACGGTCCAGATAACATGCACCCTAAGTAATTTGAAAACACAATTGATATCACAGTCAAGCTCTTAGCGAATACACCTCACCTCAGTCCTGCCACAAGCTGGAAATAAGCCGAGGGGGAGTTCACTGAGATCTACCTAAGCTCAAACTCTCCTCTCGAGAGGGAGCCCAGGGCTCGAGGATCTCATAAGCTCAGGGCTCTCTCCCGGGACAGCAGCCAAACAAGCTTTATAATCAATCATCAGCTAAGTGTGAACTCTTGAAAAATTGTATTGGTCAAACTCCTCACCATAGCCCCTTTTACATTACCTTTTTGAATGATTTTAAACAAATTTATCTACATTTATGATTTATTTTCCTATGCAATCATACACTATAGAAATATATTATAAAAGAAAATTTTGCTTTTCACTAGTTTTGTCTTCTATGCCATGTGGATACTTTTTGGCAGTTTTAGGACTCTAAAAGGTTTAACAAGGAATGAGATTTTGATCACAAATAAATCATGTGCACAGATAAACTAGTAAAGATGTTCCATCTATAACTGAAACGATATCCCTTTAGAGCTACTTTTCAGCTAATTTAATCAAGAAAATTCTTTTTCCCGAAGCAGAGGAATTGCTTATTTCCCCAATTCTCAATCAAAACTCGTTTTTTCTCAAGCTCAAATTTCTGCCTTTCTGCAATGCTTGCCGTTCCCTGTATTATTATAAAGCATAAAATATACCTCTGTAATTATCGGCCACAAACGCACACGCTAATTACACTAGCTCCCGTATTTCTCTGAGTGCAATTTTGGTCTCCAATCTGATTTTACGCTCTACTAATTGCTTTTCATCTTCCTCGTTCACTCTCTGTTTACAACCTCACCTTATAGTTTTCATTTTCAGTGTTTTCATATGTTAGAGCTGCCGATGAAAATGCAGTAGGGGAATATCGAAAGTACCAAAGTAGGGAATTATTATAGAGTCAGCAGAGGTGGTGGTACTCTTCTTAGCGTCTCTTTCAACGTTTCATCAGTCCTGCTGAGCCCAGGGGCCTTCTTTGAAATTGCATAACTTACTCAAAGAGACAAGTGTCACCATGTTCCCCCGCTAAGAAGAACGCCGTTACTTATTTCCCAAGTGGCTACTTCACGTTTTTCACTCTGAGTTTTTGTATGTTTAGAAAACCCCACATCAGGTTTCTTTATGATTGTAAGTACAAGGACATCTGCTTTATAGAAATATACGGATATTCTCAGCTTAGTCTGAAATGTAGCCTAAATATTCAGTAAGTGCTGTGCATGTTTCATGCAGAGAGTTTACACTTTCTTCTTTGGAAAACTGCCATCAACACTCAATAAATGACATGGCTGTTTGTTCAAACTACTTATTCAAAAAATATTCTTGAGGTTTGTTTGAGACAACTTAATTGTTTTATGTTTAATTCACTTTATGGGCGCCACGGTGGGGTAGGGAGTAGCACGTTCGCCTCACAGCAAGAAGGTCGCTAGTTTGAACCCCGGCTGGGTCAGTTGGCATTTCTGTGTGGAGTCTGCATGTTCTCCTGTGGTTGCGTGGGTTTCCTCCGGGTGCTCCGGTTTCCCCCACAGTCCAAAGACATGCGGTACAGATTAATTGGGTAAGCTAAATTGTCCATAGTGTATGAGTGTGAATGACAATGTATGGATGTTTTCCAGAGATGGTTGTGGCTGGAAGGGCATCCGCTGCGTAAAACAAATGCTGGATAAGTTGGCGGTTCATTCTGCTGTGGCGACCCCGGATTAATAAAGGGACCAAGTCAAAAAGAAAATGAATGAATTAATTAATTAATCCACTTAAAGTTGTAAAAACAAATAGGTTAACCTTATTCCTTCATGTTGTCCAAACACAAACCGATTGTGTGGAACACAGCATTTTTTACAGTCAATGCCTTTGAAAATATTTGACCAAAAATAATAATAAGAAAGAAAGAAAGAACATAGCTGCAAACAACAGTGATTTACAAACGTCTGAAGTCATGTTGAGGGCAAACAAACTCAAAGAAACCTGAAATTACTTTATCTTCATTTGATGGATCTGGCTTCAGGTATAATTCGTTTCCAGTTATTTCTCTCTGTGCAAAAGTTTGCTGCATGATATTACAACCTGGTAATGAGTGTTAATTATAAACATGCAGGTTTGTGTGTACTTTTCTGTTCACAACATTCTCACACATTCTCAGAAACTCATTTAAGCACTGTGCTGTGTTCCTCCAGATTATTTCCTCTATAGTATGTAATACATCAGTAAAATACCCATAGTTTAACAATGGTATTTGTAGTTAAACAAATGGTGTGGTTATACAAAAAACAAAAGCTAAAAAAGCATGGTTACTTTGCTTTTTTAATATATGTAAGGATTCGTAAGGGTAACCATTAGCCTTGGCAAATACCAGCAAACACAAGTATAACCATGGTATTTGTAATAAGACTGTGGTCCTACAAATGGTAATCAATGCGTCAACTGCAACATTACTACACTTGGGCTGAAGAAAAAACGTGAATAGCAAAACATGTGGTTTTAAATCTAATTGAGATGTGAATTATGCGCGACAGCAGTTTTATGCAACAGTTCAATTTAAAAAAAGAAGAATTTGTCGTTTACGTCCCATTAAGCAGGTTAAGCTGTTTTTAAATGAATATTGTTTGTTAAAATAATAGTAAATAAATACGAGTAGATGGTTCTGCATTTGGCTGGTTGGCATTTCTGCATGAAGTGGGCATGTTCTCCCCTTGTTGGTGTGGGTTTCTTCTGGGTGCTTCAGTCCAAAGACATGCGATAAGGTGAATTAAATAAACGAAATAGGCCGTAGTGTAAAACATACAGTATGCTGATAAGTTGGTGGTTCAATGAATGAGTATGAGTAGTCATCTCTGTTTAATGTCTATCGTGTTTTTTTTTTCATATTTATTTTGTGTTATAAATGTACAATTTATGTAAATGTAATTTATGTACACATGACAATAAAACTGATTCTGATTCTGATGAGTATATGAGTAGCTGCATTATAATTATACACTAAATAACAGTTGATACTGTCAGTTAATTATACTTCATTCAAAGAGTTACATATCAACATTTATATTTTTGGCTACTCTGTCCCAAAATTTTGATTCTTTGATCATATTTTCCCCATATTTTTGTTATCACATTTCTGGTCCACAGTGCTGTGTTTTAGTTTTTGTTGATATTAATATGATGATTAAGTATGATCTTTACTAATCTACTCTTTAAAAAAACATGTTTCCAGAAGATGTTTTTTTGCAGCAATGCCATAAAAGCAGCATTTTGGATCCTCAAAGAACCTTTAGAAAAATGGTCCATTCGTTAATCTAAGTCAGTGGTTCTCAAACTTTTTTCACCAAGTACCACCTCAGAAAAAAACAGTCTCTTCAAGTACCACCTTAATGATCGGTTTTGAAATACAGTAGCACAGTAGGTCTAGTTAAGCAGCTACAGCACTGCACGGGTCAAAAACAAGGCAAAAATTAATTCATATTATTATGAATATTTATTATTGTCAGCCTCTTTAACAATGATAAATAGTTTGAACATTAACACTGTACTGTGTTTACAGGTAAAAATAAATAAAATGTCAACATTTAAACTAAAATGTGCTTTTAAAAGTTTTTTAAAAATGGCACTATTCTTAGAAAAACTGCTTTACTTAAATGTAAAGTATTATCATAAAGTAGCCTATTCATCAAAACCTGGAAAGTTCTTTGGACCTCATAAACATAGGCCATATGTCATTGTTTTGATGTATAAACTCTTTTTGATGAATTTTGAAATATATGACGTGTTTATAATGACTTATTTGTATATGTTTGAAATGTAAACATTAACTTGTATTTTGAATATATGAATTGTATTTACATATTTAAATTAGAAATTAGATCTGCTTACTGCGCAATAGAGTAGGCTTTGTGTGTCAGAAAAGCAAGTGATTAAACTGTACTTGTCATTACTGAAATATAAAAATACGTGATACGCGCAAGGGCGTAAATCTGATTTAACGCTAGGGGGGGGGACAATAAATATAAAATTTCCCTTGAGCGATTTTTTGAGGGGGACACAAATAATACAGTCAAATTGTACTTCTAAAGATATGTCCCCAGTTAAAAACTTGAGCTCATTTTGGTTATTTTTTTCTAAGTTTTTCTCAGGTTCAATGACAGCAGATTGTTCTTCAGATTATTTATGTTGTGTGCGGTCAGCAGACTGACTCCTGAAGCAGAAGAAATGCAGGAAAAGATTTTTTCTAAACTCATAATAACTCACTTGTTTACATTACACTTGTTAAATGGACAGATCATACTGTAAATAGGTGAGCCAGTGAGGTTTGTCTGCTGAACAGTCACAACACTAAAAACATTAAAGAAATTGCTCATCTAAATAAAAACTCTCATTATCCCTTCACCCCCTTACCTGACACTGTACATCTGACTGACCCTGCTCTGCTGGACATTAGTATTGTATTATTAGTATTAGTATTTTATCACTGTGACATTAGTATGTTGCACTAACGTTAACTAGAAAGGTAATATTTGAATAGCAGACACATGGAAAATACATCGGTAATCAGATGAATAAATTGATGAATGAAAATTGATGAATAAATTGATGAATGAGTCTGTATCAACAACATTAAAGAGAATCGCTTTATTTAAAGTGAATAAAGTACCCTCCTTACTGGCGATCATCTAGAACTGAGCTGCAGCCGCACACCTGAATGTGTGTGCGCGCATAGTCGGAGAGATGAACCCGGGAAAGTGGACCAAACCACTGTCAGGAAGAGGAGGGGGGAACTCAACAGTTTCTAAACGCATTTTAAATGGGAAATGCGTTTTTTTTTTCTACAAATACAATTATTTTAGGTATTGATGCATATATTTTTCACAATACAGAGTGCAATTTTTTTTTTTTGGGGGGGGGGGGGGGGGGGGGGGACAACCCTCGGATGGAAGGGTATATGTCCCCCCTGTCCCCCCCTGGGATTTACGCCCCTGGATACGCCCCAACAACTGCTACAATTATGGGGAGAAAATTCACTTCAGATGACAGAATATATAACAAACATTAAAAAATGTAAATTAAAATAACAGCTTTAGCCTATTAAAATCAATTTACTGATCATATCGGTGTTATCGTGCGTGTGAAAGGATTAAAAGTGTGTTCATATTTTTACCTTAATTATTCAGCAATTCCTCCACGTACCTCTAGAAGGAAGCCTGCGTACCACTAGTGGTACACGTACCACAGTTTGAGAACCACTGATCTAAGTTAATCCATTTACTAACATTAACTAAGTGAGAATGATTTTATTAATCATAGTTCATCATTTACTATTGTACTGTTAAAATCCAAAGTTATGCTTGTTGGTATTATTTAACTTAATGATCAGATGTGCTCCAACATTAGGCACATTCAAATCAAGACTGAAAACACATCTGTTTAGCTGTGCTTTTACTGAATGAGCACTGTGCTACGTCCGACAGATCGCACTATTGTGTCTTTCTTTTCTTTTCATTCTTTTATAACTTGTCTTAACTCATTTTAATCTGTTTTTATCTGTTTTTTATTATCTGTTTTTATTTTCTTATACTTCAATTTTATTTCTGTTTATGTAAAGCACTTTGAATTGCCACTGTGTATGAAATGTGCTATATAAATAAACTTGCCTTGCCTTGCCTTGCCTTGCCTTAATGTTAACTAACATCAACAAAGATGAATAAATACCATATTAAATGTCATTAACTAAAGACCATTATATTAAAGTTTCATTTTATGGATCTTCATGGATGCTAATAAAGACTTTTATTTTTATGAGTATTGCTCGGCTTTTGTTAATATTTAAGTAAAATTTACAGTAGATTTTTTTTTCTTTTACTCAAGTATGTTTTTGGACAAGTTTCTAGTCTGGACAAGTTTTTTTCTAGTAAAAATCTAGATCTAAAAGTATATTTTCAGGGTACTTTTAACACCCGTTTGTTGCCGCTCTTGCTCTTGACAAATGTCAGCATGCATTACGAAGACACTTTCTGCATGCACATATTCCAGTGTGAAAAGCCATTTGGGAAGATGATAGTCTGACACCTTTCATTATATCCGGCCAGTAGATTCCTCACCAGACCAGCTGTTGAATGCTGATTTTAATGATTTGATTTTGTTTTATTATTATTTGCAACATCCCAACTACAAAAAGCAAGTCAAGGCATATAGGCTACTCAAGTGACAAATTAGCAACGTGTTTACTTGCCCAAGGCCAGGCTATGCTGTGTATTGATTGCAACGAAGAGTGTTTTTGCTTATATTTTTTATCTAACGTTTTCATTGACATGGTGTAAACATGACTTTTATAATCCAGCTGAAATTGACATAAATAGCAAGGAGAGCAGTTATATAGGCTGTTATACTTTCTGGCACTTCCATTATATTTATTTAGCTATATGTTTACTGTTTTTAGGTTTATATAAAAAGAATACCATTAGAAAGTAAGCTTGATTGGAAAAGTAGCGAAACGCATGTTCCTAGACAAATGGTGTCCCTTTATTAAATACTTTGAAGAACTCCCCAGCCTTTAGAATAAAGTAATATTATTATTCATTCATTCATTTTCTTGTCGGCTTAGTCCCTTTATTAATCCGGGGTCGCCACAGCGGATTGAACCGCCAACTTATCCAGCATTTGTTTTACGCAGCGGATGCCCTTCCAGCCACAACCCATCTCTGGGAAACACATTCATACATTCTCATTCACACACATACACTATGGACAATTTTAGCTTACCCAATTCACCTGTACCGCATGTCTTTGGACTGTGGGGGAAACCGGAGCACCCGGAGGAAACCCACGCAACCACGGGGAGAACATGCAAACTCCACACAGAAATGCCAACTGGCCTAGCCGGGGATCGAACCAGCGACCTTCTTGCTGTGAGGCGAATGTGCTACTCACTACGCCACCGTGGCGCCTATTATTATTATTATTTCATTTATTTTTTTATCTTTTATTTATTTTTTCTCCTACATTATTTCTATTTTGTACTCTTAGGATGTTACCAAACTCTAAATGTCAAATGATGACATATTGACTAAAAATGTGACTATGTATTGCCTCACTGTTAACTGCGATATATCTGGAAGGCTTTGTGATTCAAGAGGATATGACCGTTTTTTTTTCTTTGTGTATGTGTATGTATGTATATATGTATGTAGGAACTGTAAGACTAAAGTTTTGATGTCTTTGACAATTCATAACATAAGCTGGAAGCACGGAGACAAATGGGCTCCACTCAACTCACACAAAATGGTCGTTTCAAAGTAATGTTTTATATAAATGCAAGTGACTTTATCTATCATGTTTGATATCGTTTGAAATGTCTCAGTGCGACTGGTACAATGGTCTCATTCCCTCAGAAATAGACATAACCAAAATAATAAATATATAACTTCAGGTATCTTTTGCACCACTGCTAAGGGTGTGCCTTCAAAGGGGGTTTCTATGTTTTGAAGTCAGGTATGCATCTTTTGATTACGGATTTATCTTTGAGAATTTGATATTTTGTATTGATCGTTTATGGATTGAATGAATTGGCATTATGCACATTTACCCAGTGGTGGAAAGAGTACTGAAAAATCAAACTCAAGTAAAAGTACCATTACTTGCCCAAAAATGTAGTGCAAGTAGAGTAAAAGTATCTGTAGTAAATATTACTCAAAATATGAGTAAAAAGTAGCCCTTTCAAACGTACTCAAGAGTAGTGAGTATTACGCTGTAGAAAAGTTGATGCGTTTACAGAATGTTACGTTAACACATCCCTACACAAACAACATCTAGTGTATTTAGTAATCTTCCTATTTTCATTTGTTCTTTCCAACCTTCCTTAAATTATTTGTTTGTTCTCTCCTTTCTTCATTCGTTTGTTCCCTCCTTCCTTCATTCACTTATTCGTTCCTATTTTTGTTCCTTCCTACATCAGGTCCTTTTGTACATTCATTCGTTTGTTTGTTCGTTCTTTCCTTAGTTTGTTCAGTCCTTCCTTGAATCATTCCTTCATTTGTTTGGTCCTTCCTTCTTTCCTGCCTTCATTTGTTCCCTCATTCTTTCTTTCATATTTTTGTTCCTTCATTAGGCCTTTTGTTCATTTGTTCGTTCCTTTCTTCTTTCCTTCCTTAGTTTGTTCAGTCCTTCCTTGAATCCTTTTCATTTATTTGGTTCTTCGATCCTTCCTTCCATTCCTTGTTCGGTCCTTCCTTTTATTTGGCCCTTCCTTCCATTCTTCATTTGTTCCATTTAGTGATTGTTTAAGGCTGTTTGGTGATTTCAGTCATCATACGGTCGACATCCATCATTTTCAGTGACTTGCAGTCTATAAAGTCTCTGGATCATTGCATGTAACGATTTTGAACATCTTTTTGGACATTTTTAATGTTTCCTAAAGGTTTGCTGCATTTATAAAGCGCCCATGTCTTGAGGTTGTTCAGTATGATGCGATTTACTTTCTATGTGTGATTTAATTGGACAGGAATCACAGGAATGATTTGTCTACTTTAGACAATGACCATAGACAAGAAAGAAATAAAGTAGTGACTGCAGGTTGAAGGAAAGTAGTGGAGTCAAAGTACCGATACTGCACTAAACATGTACTCAAAGGAAAGTAAAAGTACACATTATTAAAACTACTCAGTAAACTACAATTCCTGAGAAAAACTACTCGATTACAGTAATTTGAGTATTTGTAATTAGTTACTTTACACCACTGCATTTACCTGACTAATAAATTGTTATGATTTGAATTATTCAAACTGATTTCGCGTTATTATCTCTAGTAGATTACGTTAAGTCCATAACACAACAAGCCCCTGTACAGGTTATTAGCTGACTAAACACGATAGACGGAGCAGCGTGGCACGCTATACGATGTCTTTAGAGATTCGACTAACAATTGGCATTATTCAAGTATACTCAGACTGTATAAGGCTATCTAAGGGGACAGTTCTTCATCTCTAAACTTTGATTTAGTAAACAGCAGGTCTAATGGGGACCACACAAAAAATATTCTAATCTGAGTAAGTAGGGTTCTGCCTGATTAGAATATTGGTTAATCGCCTCTGTGTAGTCACCAAGACAGACATGCTTGTGTTTAAAAGATTGTATACTCGGCTGGTAGACTCAGGATGTTATAGGAATCCGAATGAACAAGAATAATAAACGATAACGAATCAAAGAGAATATTCAATCATAATCTAAAGTAATATTAAAAGGAAACAAAATAAGCTTATCAATGTTTTATAATTGGAGTCAGATAAAACGAGGATAAACGTATTCATATTCTAAACCACCTCATATTAAAAGTGGAGTCAGATATGAGTTAAATTTGAAGTAAATCAACATTGTGCACTGGAAAGACAGAACAGGCAGACCACCAGTAGACACCGTCGTTGGACTATTTGGCTGGTCCTTACAGAACTCTGGAATGATGTATATTCAATTCAATTCATTTTTATTTGTATAGCGCTTTTACAATGTAGAGTGTGTCAAAGCAGCTTCACATGCATTATAAAACATTGAAACACTGTCAGTCCAGTTTTCAGTGTTGAAGTTCAGTTTAGTTCATTTCAGCGTGGTTTAATAATCACTGCTGAGAGTCCAAACACTGAAGAGTAATCCATCGATGTGCAGCTCTACAAGTCCCGAACCATGCAAGCCAGAGGCGACATCGGCAAGGAAAAAACTTCACCAATTGGCGAAAGTGAAGAATGAAAAAACCTCGAGAGAAACCAGGCTCAGTTGGACATGGCCATTTCTCCTATGGCCAGACGTCTTGTGCAGAGCTGCAGTCTATGGCAGAAATCTAAAATCTATATGTGTGGTTTTTTTTCCTCTCTCTCTCTTTGTCTTTTCTTTTAATGCCGTGGTTGTGGTAGGGGTAATGTAAATGCAACATTTGTAAAATTGCAAATGCAAAAAACTCAATAAATAAATATTCAAAAAAAAAAAGAAAGTAAGCTTGCATAAGACTCAAGTACAATCATATATATATTTTCTCAGCACAAAATATACCAATACACACACATATACATATACAAAGCATACTGACTAATATACATATAGAGCAGGGGTGCTCAGTCCTGTTCCTGGAGATCTACCATCCTGCACAGTTCAGCTTCGACCTTGATCAAGCACACCGGTCTTTAATTACCAAGTGCTACTGCAGATCCTACTTTGCTGGTTAAGTTGCATCTGATCAGGGTTGGAGCTGAACTCTGCAGGAAGGTAGATCTCTGGGAACAGGATTGGGCACCCCTGATATAGAGCTTACTAACTAACTAACTAATTAACTTACTAACTAATTGACTAGCTAAATTAATTTATTAATATCCAACCCTTTCGTTTAAATCAGGGATGTCAGAACTACGGCCCGCAGGCCATCTGCGGCCCGCAATCAGTTTAGTGGCGGCCCGCGAGGCTTTTTATAAATATTAATAGAATCTGGCCGCTGTACAAAAGTAAACGTAGTTCAATAAATAACCACCGGGTGTCGCTATCACATGCCTTCAATTAGGCAGCATTTTCTGTTATGACATAAAACAAATCGACCAAACTGAGGGAAACATAATTGATAACCACGTTTTGGTGAGCCATGGCACAACCAAGAAAAAGTAAAATCAAAAGCACAACATCACTGTTCACATTAACAGAGTTTATGGTGAGTAAAATATATGTTATGATTTTAAAATGTAGAAAATTATTCCATAATAATACCACGCACACACACATACATATATATATATATATATATGTATATGCGTGTCTGTGAAATTGTAAAATTAGGCCCACGACCACGTTTTGTTTTTTGCATCTGGCCCTCGGCCCAAAAACTTTGGACACCCCTGGTTTAAGTACTAACTCTCACTATTGACTAATGGCTCGCTACATGCCAATCATTAAAATTATGGCTGTTTATTTGAACTTATAAAGCACATGTTCTACATTATCTTATTCTGCATTCTTAATCCTATCTAGCACTCAAACCTCTGTCTTAATAACTGTTAACAAGCAGCAAATTAGAAGTTTATTGAGTTAGAAGTCATAGTTAATAGATTGTTAATAGTGAGAATTGCTCTTTAAAATAAGGTGTGACCAAAAATAAACTGAAATTCTCTAACAGACACTACCAGCAACACATTTATTTTAGATTTAACTGAATATCTTTTCTGCATATTTTCTAATATCCTATTAAACTTATGTGTGCCTTTGTTTTTGTTTTTAAGCCATAGAGGGAATCCATGCATCTTCTCTGGAATATTTATTTCATAATTTAATAGTTTCTAGTCGGACGCAGATGTTAGAAGCTAAATATGACATAACTACAAATTTGTTGAGTCTTCTTTTCATCAATTGTACTTGCTCGTTTGTTCATAGAAAAGATGGTCGGCTTCATAATACAAGCCTTTTCAATGGTAATAACATTATCTAACTGACACAGGACAGCCCCATTAGGCGACATCCTTACATTGGTTAAATGACTCTTCATTTTCCTTCTCAAATAATCTGGATATTGTATTCAACTACTGTA